>JBBPNQ010000552.1:0-14900 GCA_038090975.1 Boletellus pseudochrysenteroides
CTGCGAGATCGGCGTTGCACACCACATCGGTTGGGGGCACGCAGGTACCCTGGTTGACTCACCTTCTCTGGGTGCGTCTTGAGGGCATCGAGCCGGGTGAGCAAGGACCACGCTTTCCAAGTGCCGCTCGACGTGGGGACCAAGAAAGCAACGGAGATACCTTTTCCGTGTGTCGTCTCGAATTCGAAACAGAAACGGATGAACACCAGGTCGGGGAGCGGTTTGATGATCGTCGGGCCCCGTATCGCGTCCTCGAGGAGGTGGAACGCGGACAGGCCAGTCGCTGCGAGACGCGCGTCCAAGATGCGCCGGATGGACGAATGGCCGCGGATGGTGCGTAGGTCCCATGTGAGAGTCAAGACGTCTCTCCAGAAACCGTGTTCGTGGAAGAGAGGTATGAGTGCGTCTAGGTCCTCTGTCGAAACACTGGTCTCGAATGCGGAGAGCCACCTGCTGGCTTGGTCTAGCGGGGATGCTGAATCGATGGAGGATGCATCGACGCCGAGGTGCTGGAGGGTGGGGCAGGAGGCCATTTCGGGCAGAGGGTCGGAGTGGCCTTGCACGTTCTCGCATTTTCCACCCGATTTACGTAAAGATTGTGTTGGCTTATATTCCTTGCCTCCCGCCGTGTCCTCCTCGTCCCCGCCATGTCCGAATCTGCAGAGCGCCCGATCACCTACTTTGACATCACCGTCGACGAAAAACCAGTCGGCCGTGTCATATTCTCTCTCTATGCAGATCTCGTCCCAAAGACCGCAGAGAACTTTCGTGCGCCCCACCCTCACATACCAGTCGCTCGCTGATCTGTCCTCGTAGGTGCACTCTGCACCGGTGAAAAGGGCATCGGAAACGCGGGCAAGCCACTCTCCTTTGCCGGGTCCGGGTTCCACCGCGTCATCAAAGGGTGCGCGCGTCTTTCGCCCTTGCATCCATCCATTGAGATACAGATCAGGCTTGACCCATTCGTCTTGTCCCCACTAGGTTCATGTGCCAAGGTGGCGATTTCACAGCCGGAAACGGTATCCGATCTCGTTTCCCCTGCGCGATCGCGTTCTCGCTCACCTCGGCCTAGGCACCGGCGGAGAGTCTATCTACGGCGAGAAGTTTGCAGACGAGGGATTTCCGGTAAACCATGACAGACCGTTCCTCCTCTCCATGGTATACATCACGCGTGTCCCCGGGGTCCATCCGCATGCTCACCACACACCATACAGGCCAACGCCGGTAAAGACACCAACGGTTCCCAGTTCTTCATCACCGTCGCGGAGACACACCATTTGGACGGGAAACACGTCGTGTTCGGCGAGGTCATCAAGGGCAAGTCGATTGGTGCGTTCCCCTTCCATTGTCGTCAACATGGTCGTCTCACGCCCACCTCCCCGTCTCGCCAGTCCGCAGGATCGAGCACCACCCAACGACTTCGGGAGACGTCCCCACAAAGCCCATTGTCATCGCCGCGTGCGGAATTCTATCCCCCGACAATCCATCTCTGAAGGAGGTCGCGAGCCCGGATGGCGATAGCTACGAAGACTATCCCGAAGACGATGCGCGCGCACCAGACGACCACGAGTACGCGTACACGGCCGCCAATACAATCAAGAGCATTGGCAATGCGTTGCTCACCGGAAAGAACGACGACGGGTCCAAAGCCGGAGATCCGAACCCATCTGCGGCACTGGAAAAGTATCTCAGTATGCCATGTTGTCCTCCTTCGTGGATCGCGATCGGCTGACACGGGAACCTTCAGAGTCATTGAGGTACCTGGACCAACACCAAGCACTGCCAGATGACACGCCACCTCAGCGCAAAGAAGAATTTGACGAGCTCCGGACGGTCTTGCTCAACAACTCTGCACTCGCTGCGCTTCGCGCTCAGCCACCGGACCCCACGCTGGCCGTACACCAGACGACACGGGCGCACCTGCTGGCCGTCAAGATCGAGCACAAGGGTAGGTCGTGTCCTCTGCATGGTCTGGCACGCGTATTAACCGGAAATCATCACAGCGAAAGCACTCTACCGTCGCGCACTCGCCAAGGCGGCTCTGAAAGACCACGATGGTGCGAGGAACGACCTGTCGGAAGCCAGCGATCTCCTCGCGACAGAAGACCCTCTCAACCTCAAGGCTGCCATCTCGACGGAGCTCACCAAGATCACACAACGCGAGAAGGAGCTGAAGGAGAAGGAGAAGAAGGCATACAAGAAGCTTTTCGCGTAGATTGGATTACACTAGACGCGGAGAGAATAGCAATAATAGAAACCATCCTTGTTGGATTTCTAGTCGGTTATTAGTCAATGAAACAAAGAAGAAAATCGCGTTTTCCGACAGGCGATGCTCTCGGATGACCACCAGTTGGGTCGTCGCGAAGTAATACGGGAGCAAAGACGCTCGCTGGCCCCTCGTCAATGCATGCGAGTGGGACAATCGACTACGAACATACCCAATCTGTCCGCTTTTCTGGGACTGGTCGAGTCTGTGTCACCCTGCTGGGCGATATAGTGCAAAAACGCCGTCAGCGATATCCAAACCTTGAGCACGATCGTCAGTACGCGACATTGATAAACCAACGGCAAGGTGCGCCACCCACGTTGATGCTTTCGTGCGGAAACGCGTTGAGCACCTCAAACGCCTCGTCCTTGTCCCTCGCTTGCAGACACTGCGCGTGGAGGCGCGCAGGGACGACAGGCTCGATCAACGAGTCGAGGAGCGAGACAAGCGTGCTCGCAAACGCCGCAACCAACGCACGTCGGTCGCCCTCAGGACCTTCTAAAGGAAACTCGTCGCCCGTGTCCAGACACTGCACGATCAACCCATGCTTCTCAACAGACACAGATGTACAGGGCATGAGATATCACACACCTCTCTGATGACGTGAAACAGGCGCTCCTGTACCGGGTACTCAAACAGGGCGTCCTAACCATCCCTCCCGTCATTGAATGATGAAATGCCACCACGAGGTGCTGTGTACGTACGGTGGCAGAAACATGCGCCATTAACCAATTAATGAGTCGCATGATCTCCCTGGGCGCATTGATGGCTTGCTCAGCAGGCATCATTTCTTCAGGCGACTTCAATCGCCTGACCGGTCCAGCCAATCGCGTGAGTCGCTCGAGCGTGTTCGCGAAACATGTGTACTCTGGGTGGACGCAACATGTTCATAAACGCTCGCTTCTTGCAATCATGATCCGAAGTAGAGACAAGGAAGGATGGGGACGTTATGAAAGACGCACGATAATGCCCGGAGACAGTGAGAAAATCGTCCTTTCCAAGTGCCACATGTAAGATGAGCGTGCAGTCCAACGTCGGTGAACTGAGATTCAACTTTGCTGCAGAATCATTATCAACGTAAGCCGAAAACAAGATGGTCGTGGTTTCGTGAGGCCGCAAGAGTCCCTAGATAACGACGGCGATAACGGATCCAGTATCTCTGTGTATGGACTAATTCAAAAACGACGCACTACGATAGGCTCGATGCGAAGCCATGAAGGCGCTATAATAGCATAGTCAACACACCCGATCCTCGGGGATGCCAATCATAAGATATCAAGAAGGTACCCACAGATATCTCCTGAGTCAGCTCCCGTGCCCACGAAGCGAAATACGCATGCAATCTATCCCATTCAAAAATAATCACGCTCGATGATTCAATCCTTATCGCAAGCGACTTACATCGCCCTCATTTTTTATCACAACTTCGCGATGAAGTGCTTGCCTGTACCTTTCCCGCACGACACACTCATGTTCCTGTACCATAGAGGGTGTATAAGAAATTCGAACTTACGTGACATTTCCAAACTGTATTGAGATAGGCTGGATCTTAATCTTTGGCCGGCGCTCAGAGCCTTCAAAGTTGGCTAGTTCGCGATGCAGTGCTGAAATCACATTTTCGTACTGTGACTGATCGATGAGAGCCAACTACAAACACGAGACGAAGCAACCTCCTTCAGTAAGTATCCCGACAGACACCATGAACACGCACGGGAATGTCGAAATCAGCCGAGACAGGCTTATGGTCGCTCATGGCAATCTCCGGATGACTTCTATACGCTACCTGTGTCACCCTCAAGTCAGGAGGCGCCATATACAGAATACGATCCGTCCAGGCAGGTTTGCGTCTGATCCCCACATTGAAAAGCATCCAGTCAATCTCGAGTGTTTCGAGAGCACCTACTTCGTGTCATATCCCAGTCGATCTTTTGACACACCTAGAGCCAAGCGGTACGTGCTATCGCGTGCGAGGGTAAACGTTAATGTCATAACACGTATTGGAGGATCACGTACGGAATATGGGTAATGCGATGTTCTGTGAAACCCACGAAGGCCTTGTTGTTCCGTATAGCAGCCCTAAGTTGATCATATAACAACAGTGTCTGCATACCGTCTATACCTGATACGTGCGAGAACAACAGGTTTCTTGTGTCCTCGTCGGGTAAATCTAACCGGTAATTGAGATCTAAACCAAACGTGTGAAATCTCGTCCGCTACTTATGGTGGAAAGCTTTACCTCCCTAGACAAGATAACACGGGCTAAGCTTATCAGTGTCATGTCCCAAGGCAGGGCAGACACACCATCCAGAAGAGCACGTCGCTCTGGTATGCGTTGTAGGCATCACCCGCAGATGATGTTGGCGGATAGCTCTCATTCGATCCATGTGGAAAAAACATCAGGCGTCCACTCAGTTCTTGAAAATCATAATTCCGCCTCTCTACCATCTCGTCAGATGCTGCAAGATGCGCATTGACGAACGTCAAAACGGTCGAGCGACACGTTGCTATTTTCGGATCTTTTGGAGTGAACTCCAATCTGATGGCTGTTGCACCCTTGTTTCCCTGCAGATTATCGCATGAGTGTCTCTGACATTGGTAAGAAAAAGCTACGGTTAGATACCATAAACCCCATGATGCCTGAGCCAGCATCGCACGACCGAACATCAGTGAAACAAGGGACGAGAGCTTTCTTCACGATAACTATGAGCAGCATGCCGACGAGTTGCCTTGAAGTTAGCTAATATCGACGGTCACATTTGATCTGGTCGCATTTAATATGTAGACGTACCTTTTCATACAGTACGCGCTTCTCCCCGAGACCGGCAAAAACGGCTGTTAGCCATGCGTCTTCTTTTAGTGTACTTGTCGTGTACAAAAGTGCTTCAGTCGACAGATCCAACTCCTGGAAGCCCAGAACCAGTATGTCAGGTTCGCCAAAAGATCGTTCATCAGTTGTGTCAGCCAACGAGTTTTTATCGAGCAGTTCTACAAACAACCACAACTATAGCAAGAGCCACAAAAAAATCGGCACAAACGAACCTTGACGAAGTGGATCTGAGGAGACTTCGAATGGTGAAAGCTTCAAAGGGGATATCCAACCAGTCTTTACTTGACTCTGAGATTCAGGACTACGAAGCCATGGGTATAGATCCTGCGAGGGAGTCTTGCCATTGACGTTGAAGGTTCCAAGTCGTATTCTGCAGAGTGGTGAACGGAGGGCAGAAAATACTGGAGGGGACGACGCACTTGAGGTGCTTTACGTTGCCGCTCGACGCCTCCTTGGCAGCAACCTGTTCGATCCAGTCACGCTGTACGATTGAAATATCCGAAACATCGTCACCAGCAAAGCCGGCGATGGCCGGAGACAAGCGTGTATGCAAGGGTCGTTTACGATGGCGAAGATCGAGACGGCGAGACGATGGGTCGGAAAGGTATGCCTCAGCCCAGGTGAAATCAGTATCAACTGGATGTGCTGCAGCTTATAAAAGGGGTGGCATCAGATTCTAAGTGGTTCGTGCTGGAGCACACGCATACTCGCAAGCTCTTTCAAACGACGGCACTCCGCAGTAAGGCTTTGTAACTTTTGGATGTCACGAGTCCGAACCGTGCATGCAAGCGGTCTTGCGTCCTGTGGATCACGCCTTATACGAAGAAGCCAAGCTCACGCGACACTAGGTTAGACTGGGCGGACCACAGCCTGAGGGCAGGCTAGAACTCACCGGACCACATCTCTGTGGGCACACTTGGATCGGCCTCTGCCGTGCGCGGGTCAATTGGACCCGTTTGGGCGACTGCCAAAGACAAGTGCTCGGTGATCGGTAGTGCATCGACTACTCTTACCGGACCGTCGGTCGTGGAAGAGTTCAAGACGAGTAGACTTTTGAAACGGTTGTGAGCACGGATCTTACACTGTAGCCCAACCTGACGCATCGACGGGACCGATTCAAGGAGGCTGTTGTGTCACCCACCTGCCAAATTCCGTGTGCTGCGAATGGTTGCGATGTGTGACGACGGCGATCAACACGCGACGCAAAGGGGTGACAATGGGATCTGCCGCGTTCTCCGCAGCGAGCTGGACGTGCAAGAGGCATCGGAGGCTCTCAGATGGACGTAGGAGTGATCGGACGTCGTCGTCGTCGTCCATGGTGAAGGATTGATCACACGACGGGATGGGATTCCCACGCTTCCCCACAAAGCCAAGTCGTGTCACGGGGCCATCTCAAACAGTGGCGACGGAGGGATATAAAGTGCCCACCATCCCCCACACTGACCCATCCTTCTCCTCCTCCCCATGACCCGCACTGAGCGCGCCACCTTTCCTCGTGCCCTCATAAGGGACCGCTCAGAGTCGAAGTCCGGCCTTGACAAGTCCCTCCGCAAGGGCGGCAGTGGCCACCACAACTGGGGCAGCATCGCCGACGAAGGCTACCTCGAGGCAGCCGCACTCGACGACGAACCCCCCCTTGCGGAACAACCCAGCAGGGACTCTCGTGTGTTCTCCTCCGCCATCGATTGCCCCCTTTGCTTACTTCCTCACCCCAGTCGAGAAGCACCCCTCCGAGAGAAGGTCCAACTCCCTCACCGATGAGGAGAAGCGCCTCGCGAGAGACTTTAGGAAGACCGCTCTCAAGAGCCAAGGTCACACTCTCCCCACCAATGAATCACGTGTTTTCTTAAGTAACACCTCTTGCAGACATTGACCTGTCCACCATCGCCCGCACCTCAGCTGCAGTATCCACCTCTCCCACCGCACGCATTGTAGTCCCCATGGTGTAGGCCACACCTCGCACCTTGTACAACAGCCCCGTGTACAGTGTTTTGTGGCAAAAAAGCTGTATTTGTATTTTTGACTCCAAACCTCCATTCGTTGGATGATCCGTGTCGTTAGTCTTATTGTCGAGTAGTCAATAAAACGTCACCAATCAACATTTCTTGTGGATTATATTAGATGCAACGTTGTAACCATGATGGGGTCGCGAGGCCATATTGGTTTTCCTACCAATCAAATGAAATGCCAGTGCTGTCAGCAGACCTCGTGCTACAGCTGTGACCAACTCAACGACGTCTCAGCGAAAAGCCAACTGCGACTTGGCAGGGGTGATTGAGTTATGGTGTAACGGAACATACCAACCAAGAACATTGCGGAGGGTGCTCTGCAGATTTTCTGCGTCTGCTCCACCGCCAAACCGAGAGAGCCATCTTCCCCGCTCGATATCATAGTGACCATCTCCATCAGCGCCTGATCATTCCGTGGAGACAACGCACGCCACGAAGAACAGCCATGTATTAGCAAAGCTCCACCTGCGAGACACTAGGGTAGTATTCAAGTCACCTGTGTAGACATTCGATGTTGATCATCGGAGTTCTACACCACGAATGCGTGCTGCGGTTCTGTGTCGTCTGCCCCTGCAAGTCAGCAAAGCAACGTCGACACTTCTCTACAGGGGGGCGAGAGAATTGCAATTCGAGCTTTGAGCGCCGTCCTTGACAGGAGAGCGAATGATCAGCGCGTCAGTGCGAGTCGCTGTGTCATGATCGCGGTCTTACAGGAATAGATATCATCATGATGTCCTCGTTGACAGCTCAGAGGAACAGGTCCGTCGATGATTCGCATTCGTCAACACACCGGAGTGGCCGCTACTTGGATTCCGGTCCGATTGCCCTGCGTAGCGGTGATACCCGTAGATGCATTATCGTCGGAACACAGGGTCAACCGTAATAGACCATGTCTCGCCCTTCGTTAGAACACAGTAGGTACGCGAGACGCGCCGCTCTGAAACACGAGTATATTAGTGGTATCAATCAACTGTGGTCCAGAACACTGAAGAATGATATGTAGATTACCTCCACCTGATCCGTATATCCAGGGGCGTTAGCAGTCATGGCGACTCGGCGCCCAGACATGAAACTAGTAAACAAGCAAGGACTGGCCTGGCAGATTACGTTACAAAGGTGCCTGTATGGTCCAACCTCGCATCAACAATACAATTCCGTTGAACAGCGTAAATCCCGAGGCTTAGCCCATCGTGCCCCCCTGCTTGTATACTTTCAGGGATATGGTCTAGATCGAGGTGCGGGAAAATGCGCTCCTTTAGTGTCATGCATGACGAGATTCCCTGAGGTAACGTCAAGTACATCGGGGCCGGTGTCACCAGGTACGTCGGTTTGAAAGATGAGGCGGAGAGAGTGGCCATTAACTCATCCTGCGGGGCGCCCGAAAGATCCGTGACAGAAACTTTTTCAGACGCGGCATCTAGTATTAAGGGCTAAGTACCCCGAGACCCTGTACAAGTTTCACATACCATACCGAGATACCCCAAGTAAATGTCGGGGAGGCATATAGGTCTTCCAATAGACGATATGGGTACTTGAACCAGTGGAGGCATTCCTCAACGTTGAATGGAGAGAAAGAAGGGATGGAACGACCCCTCCTTGGTGTAAGATCCCGAACACTAATGCGAGTACCATGTTGAACGCAATCCAAGTCGTCTGTATATCATGTCAATCCTAACCACTCGATCTGCACAGACGAATGACTCACCCAGAAAATTTTTCCTGGCCGAGGGAATTTTGCGGTGGCCACCAACACAATAATCGGGAGAACCAGCGGCGTCAGGAACCTGGGCTCTTGGTGGGGTTGAACAGATAAAGCCAACAACGACACAATAATGATCTGAATGAGAGCTATAACAACGGTTAGTTCGAATGGCGACCCGAAGCAAGGCAGCGTACTTTGTCTGAGGATATCTGTCTCGAAATGCACCTTTTGAGTGCGGCGACTGGAGGGCTTCACATACTTGCATATATTGCACCATGTAAGCCACACAAATAGTGGCCCAAGTAACATTGGCAAATTAACACCGAGATGCAACCAGTTCGGGTGTAGGCCATGATCAGCGAGGTTCTCGGCCGATAGGTTGTACATGGCAAAATTGTAAGGCGTAACGACCAACTTGGAAAAGTCACCACGAAAATAGTATGTATCAGCAGCGATGAATACGGAGGCTGCCAGCGCAGCCGTGCATAACGGCGGTAGCAACAAGCCAGTCGCGTGAATCGGAGAGCCTGCTACCTGCCAGGAGAGTCGGAGTGTTTGATAGCCAATTGGGAGGGCAAACGCAATGAAAGTTGGACGGGTAAAGATACCGACAACAGCAAGGGCTGCAAGAAGGTGGAGATCGCGCTTGAAAGTATAGAAGAGATGGGATCTCCGGTCACCCATATCCTTCCCGCCTACCTTAAGACGCGCCCGTTTATCCACTATCTGCAGAAAGAGCACAAGGCAGAGAGAAAGCAGGACTGATTCGAGTGAGTTTGAAAACGGTCGAACTTGGAAGGTACACGTGACGTAGGACGAGGCAAGCAAGAGTAAGCACACGCGACGAGGAACGGGAAGTAAGACGAGACTCGAAACGCTGTAATCTACACTACATTAGTAGTTACTCCGAGTGAAAAGGATATGGATTACCGAGGACGCCGGACAGGCACAGAAATGCCAAACGCTGGACGCCGAAGACAAATGAGGGGTGTACCGTCGATGCTAGCCGCTCGGCTTGACTTGGTGTCAGACCAACTCAGAGATATCAAGGGATTTCCTCACGTCTGAAAAGTAGTTTCAAGATGTACAAGGGCAACCCCGTGCTTACCAGGGACGGAAGGACGGATCTGACTGGAAATTCTGGGAGCCATTCCCAAGTGGTCAAAGCATGAAGCCCGAGGATATACCCTTCCTCGCTATTGTCAATAAGAGTGATATCTGAACCAAAAAACGAGAGTACCAGCTGTAACTTCACCATTTTGCATGTGTTCGTCAGGGTGTATATAACCCGTTCCATAAAGGGCGAACCAGATGCGAACCAGCCAAAGACCAGCGTACGCCCACTTGAACGGAAGTTTGGCCATCCCGCACGTTGGTCCAACTTGGATGTGGTCTTTTGTCAAATCGTATCTTGGGCGGAGTTTGAAAAGCAACTTTTCATCGGTCCATATGGTCTGTTCGTCCAACTCTAGTCTGCAGACGAGACGGCTAACGAGAAGCTCGTTTCCATGTACCCGTTCATCGTTTGGACATCCATGTAATTGAAACATGCAAAATTTCAGGCGTCCCTCCACTTTTGTTCGGAGTGCAACAACCTCCTCTACCCAAAAGCTGATCCACAACGACGTATCATGGTTTATGCCTGCAGGATATGCAATCATTCTGAAATCGGTGATAATAAATGTGTGTACAGGAATGATTTGTTGACAGTCACCAAGTAAGTCGCGATTCTGGCCCCTAGAGCAATTACAGTGCCATCCGTGGTACCGGTGGCGGCGCGATCCCTCTCAAAGCCTCGATATATGTCTTGAACTTATCTACATGATAGGGAACAAATGGGGGTGACGACTGATCTGGGACTAGATCCAACTCTGGTACGTTACCTCCCACTATGATCCTGCTCGTCGAGTATCGTTATCCGCTCCCCACGTAGGCCCACTCTAACATCTCATGTCCGCAATGCGGCCACGAAGAGTGCGTAATATGATCCTCTGCCGCACCGACTGCGCCGTTCATTCGTTCGCTTTAGTGCAGTGTTTTACCAGGATCAGTCGAAACGGAAGGAGACGCGCATGATTCTATTTTTCGTTTGCGTGAAGTGCAACCATAGCTTTACGGACCCATCCCTCCCGCAGGAGAGTCGGCCAGAAACGAGTTAGGAAGGTAGCTGTGCGATATATCTTACGCTAAGAATTTTCAGGCCCTGTGCACGTTGTCGAAGCCCGCATATGATTGTGGTTAGCTCGGTTCATCTCTGTGCCGCCTCCCCGGCTGGTCCCGTGGAGATGAGAGAACCCTCGGAAAACTGCTGACTTTGTTCCTTGATGTGAACGTTTTCCCGTCACCAGCAATCCAGCAAGTGGTCTGTTAGAAGCTTGATTCGCCGATTGCACGGTACCGGTTCGCGATGGCCATTAGTAACTTTGCTTACGATGGACGTTCGACATGGGCGATTGTTTCCCCAGGTCTCGTAACATCCCCGGAGTTGTCCATGCCGCCAACGTATCGTCGTACCGGTTCAAGTTCTCATGGTCGCCGAAACGTAGTGTGGCGAAAGCTAAGACACGTCGTGAGATTTCCATGTTGGTTATGAGCATATTGACTACATTCCCGCTCCACAATTCGGCTGTCCCGGGCTCTTCGCTTTCCTGAATTGCGTGAGTTGCCCCACCCTAAAGCGCCGGGTACCCCCAAAACGTCAGGTGCGATAGGAGCACGCTTCATACGAGGCGTATCGTAAATACGCACTATCCAAAATAAATGTGGATATGAAGTTTTTTATTCGGCTCGCGAGCATGAGGCTGATACATGCGAGATGGACCACCGGCGCGGTGGCGAAGAACAGAGGGGAACACGCGATGATGTTGTAGTAGTTATCGGACAACCGCAGAGAAATGAAATGATATGTCGCATAAATTCTGGGGATTGATGCCCTGGATATAGCAACGCAGGTGGGGTGATATGGGACCTCAGCGGCATCGTTACAAAAGAGGTGAGCAATGTGTACATACTCGTGCGGCGCACGCCGTGGTATATCCACGAACCGGATACGTTAACGTATGGGGGTCGTTGGTGGTTATCGAGCTGAGTCACGGGTTGGCTGGCATGAAACCACACGCTTATCTTGGATCATTGGCAGTCGGAGATGAAGCATACGTACTCATCCGGACTAACGATGTTGGGCCATTGACAGCGCTTATGGGGCGTAGACGTGGTTGAGTATCGTGCCTGCCAGCCAAGTGGAGAAGTCATTTTGCAATGACAGCGTCCACTGGTATTCCTGCGACGAGCTACAGAGCAGGACTGAAGCTCCTTGGCATCACCAAAACGGGAACCCGTGCGGAGGGGGAAGCCGTCGCAACCAATGGCGATGCAACGAGACGGTGGGAATGGGCAGGAGGGCTCGCGCATGTTCTGGCAGATATGGAACCAGATCACGCACGAGCGCGACGGCGGTTGAGCTGGGGCTGGATCGCATGACGCAGAGTGAATCGCAGGGGGCAGGTCGCCGAGACGGAGGACGATGGCCGCCTTCGTGATGGCGGCGCACACGGAGACAAGGCCAGAAGGCGGTCTATTCCGGGATTGGACCACCAACGAATTCTCTGTCCAGGTCCGCGACGATGTGCGACCCGACGCGCCCCCCGAGGGCGACAGCGATCGAAGGCGGCCTGCAGGACAGCGACACGACACTTCAAGGTGTTCTGGAAGCGCCGAGGTGCGAATGATCGAGTAACCAATTCAGGGCATGCCGATTGCCGACACGACCCTTTCAGCTTCCTTTCGCCTGGCGTATAAATTTCCCAACGGTGGCATCTCCCTTCCTTCATTCCCTCCTTTTTCCGTTCCCTCCTTCTCTAGATTTCCCTCGATCACAATGAGGTTCTTCGTCGCCCTTGCCCTCGCTGCTGCCGCCACCGCCGTCTCAGTGGACACCAATGCCCAGCGTTTGGCTCGCGGAATGTCCCCGAACCCACCTGCCAAGCGTGCTACCCCCGTCGAGCGTGAGTCTTGTGGACACGTTCCTCGTAGCATGCTGCTCATCCCTTTCAGATGCCCGTCGTCACTCTCCCTCGAACACCCCAGGGTGTTCCACTGGGTCCAACTACTGCTGCTCGTCCGTTGGGACCAAGGGCGACAGCAATGTCGTTAGCGAGTTGATTGATGCCCTCGGCATCAGTGATGTTAGCGACGGCACGCAATGCGGTATGAACTGCGACAGCGTTGTTGGTGGTACATCATGGTAAGTCGCTGTCACTACGAGTTGGCTCTCGGTTGACGTTGCATTTTTCAGCTCGCAACAATCCGTGTGTTGTGACGGCAACAGTTGGAGTGGTCTTATTGTTATTGGCTGCTCTCCTAGTGAGTGACCATTTGTCGTTACATGCCGCATTACTTATTCAACCCTTCAGTCAACATCAACCTCTAGAATGCCGACCGTTCTCCGCTCGCGCTATCCATCCCTTTTTTTTTCTTTTCTCAACTATCAAAGTTTTTAATCATACCCCAATTTTTACCTTTGTTCTGGACCGTTCCACGGTTTTGGTGTTGCTGTCTGCTCAAACTCGAGGACCTACTCCACTCTGGAGCCTGCAGTGTTGTAATGACTGTAAATCCCTGCAACAGTATACTGCTCTTTGATCTCGGACGTAAAATTTTTAGTTTCATTGTGGTTGGGGTAGTTTCAATACACAGTTGTTGCGAGGACACAATGGCCGGTTCTTGAATTGGCAGGTATCCTTTGTGCAGGAGGTAAGCGATGCGAATAGAATGAGCTCAGCGTATCCGTAAGTGAGTGGGCGTTATTTGTTGTATTGGTATCCACGCATTCCAGGCCTTTATGTAATGTTCCCATCCAAGTCCGTATTATCTAGATAATACCTAGCCAACGTAATCACAGCCTCGGGCAATCTCCGTTTGGCTACGTTCACGTTGCTGCAACATTTCGTGAGTGCTTACACAGCGCTTACATGCGAGGTGCTGAGCAGCCACTCGTTTTGCACGCTTTGCTGGTGGGCTGTTGAGCACGCCCCTCTCCATGAGGCGAATGGTGTATATCCGTATTTGTGCTACTCCCACATACGTGGACTCCTTTTGCAAATTACTGAACAGCACTGCCATTCTACTTACGGACGTCAATGCGTGCTCGTATTCGGAGGGGGCCAGTCCAAGACGATTTTCCGTACCGAAGAGAGCCGAGCTCTCAGTCCACCCGCCCTCCCTGGCACATCGCCGGGTTCCAGGCTTGCAACTGCCGCCAACCTCCCGAGATCGAAATTTAAAATATAAAGTCCTGTACCTAAACGATTTGTCAAGTATCACATATTTGCACCAAGGCTAGAGTCGCCGTTGCCGAGATATGGTGTTCTTTTTTTTTTTTTTTTGGAGTGTCGCATATGCTGATTTTTTGGCATTCATCGTAGTAGCAATGATTACGGAGGCATTTCGTTCTTGTCAGTGGCGCTACGGTCGGTGACGCAAGTCCGCGAACTCCGACTCAGCCTAGAACCTGGGTAGGGCGGTTCGAACGGAGCGTGGTGGTGATATAGCGCGTCAAAACTCCAGTGCCGCATATGGGCCAATCAAAGCGCCACCATCGACGTTGCACCCGGGGCCACATCGTTCGACGCTTAAACGCCGAGGGGGTCTAACAGATCAGTTGGGCGTGGCGCTGATAGGGCGAACACGCCGGACCGTTGACAGATCTGGGTTCTGGAAGCACTCGGCGCTGTTCGTTTCGTTGAACGATGCGGTGATTGCCAGCCTGGAAGCCCGCTAGGTACGCAAGCGGGTCAACTGTCAACGTTTCAACAGTGCCTGATTCGAAACCACAGCATTACTGATGCGGCCACTTGGGAGATCTTCAAAATATTTCCTCGCTTGCGTCGGCGAACGTTTGAAGACAAATGGCGATAAGAGTCGTATTTATATTTATTTCAGGTTGAAGCAGTCGATTCGTTGCGTATGCTGTTTTGCGCGTGGCTAGAATGACGCTACACACGGCCGCATTACGCCGATCACCGGGGAAAAATCAACGTCGTGGGACAGAATACAAATAAACCTTATCCTGTGCAACTGTGTAGTACTCACGGAGAT
>JBBPNQ010000553.1:0-14854 GCA_038090975.1 Boletellus pseudochrysenteroides
AGTCCCCTGGGGCCAGGAAACCCTAAAATTTTCAATCGCGCTACTTCCTGCAGTCCTTTGCTTATCGATGTATATAGTGCCCAATCGTCAGTTTTGGCGGAGTTTAGATCGGACCAGGACCAACGTACAACGTGACCCAAGCATTCTTCACAAAAGGACCCAACGTGGAGACTCTGAAGAGTTACAGAATCCCTAGTCGTCGGCGAGTCATCTCGAATGACATCAAGGAGGCCATTCCCACCGAGAATGCCAGGCTGGGGTGGTGATCAAGCCTGAAATTAAACCGTCGCCTTTACCGCGAAGAGGCGGAAGTTCAAGAATAAGTACCTCCGCATCCTGATAGCTGAGTCCGCCTACCTACTGTGGACGCTCCGCTGCGACCGTGTGATAAACAACCGCCCGCGCGCTCGTACAGCAATTACAACCCAATGGAGAAACACAGACACAACCCGCCTGGACATCGACCGCAGATTAGCCAAAGCCAACAGAATATATATATATATATCACGACAAAAGTCCTCCACACTTGGACACCCCTCATCGCTGGCCCCGAAACCCTACCACGAGACAAACCTTCAGGTTTTAGTGGGTATCAAGCCGCCCAGGCCCCCTGCTTAACCGGGGACACCGGGTAGTGAACGGAGCCCCCACATTCCCTATGAAAATAGGGTGTGCGTAACAGCATTTTTCCTCGGACCGCCCCGGGCATCCCTAGCGTGCCATGTAGAGCTATCTCTGTCAGTTGCTACGTAACGGATACACTTGTCCCAAAAAAAAAAAGGTACTTCCGCCACCAATTGAATGTCCACCTGACGTATTTTAATTTTGTGCACTTTTCTCAACAATGGGTTTGCCTGTGCCAGTGATCATGTCACATCATGATGACATGGATAATGACCTCGTGGAATGGCCCAAGCCTATTTCTGCCTCCCCCACGGCGAGCTGATAGATGGTAGATCGGCTGCCCCAACAGGGCTGGGATAATACCATACAAGAGCTTCCATATTACGGACAAGGAGCCCGCATGTGGGCGATACAAGGTCCCATCATATTTTCCTTTACAATGCAACCCGCCGTCAAAAGCTGCGCATGATGGCCACCGCCATGTTGACTCCTTTGAAATACCACTTTGTCCTGGATGCGAGATAGGCCTCCCGAGGCACTACTCCGTGTATTCAGCTCATGGCTTCCATTCTGCAGTTGGTGGACTCTGTTCGGATGAACAACTATGGGACAAGTACGCTCGTTCACCCTTCTTGTTCCCATTCAAGATCGATCTCAATGTTCTTCCTAGTGGTGATTCTCACCTGTGTCGCATATGATTACAGTAAGTAATACATGACACTCTGTGTGTTTTGTTTTTCATATTTGACGACTCAACGTTGTCAGCTCTCACGTTTTCTGACGAGGTATCCCCACATTCATTGGCATAATACGCGGGTTTTTCATTGTCTGATGAATTTTCTAGCTCGAATACATTTTGGTCGGTGGACACTTTCTTGAGCCGATTATGCATTCTGATATGGCTGCAGAACAAGCCCTGGAAAGGGGTGTCTATATTGTTTGTTCTTGTGCGTCTTCCTGCTTATCTCCACAATCTTCGCGCTAGGGCTTACCGTCGTGAATCATCAGGTTCGCTATTTCGGACTGTGTTATGTCCTGTATGTTTTTACGCGCTGCAACAATATCAACTGATCCTTGACCGGTTCACCAGAATCTTCGGCCTCCGTATGTTTAAAGGATGACATTCCAAGTTTGTTGTGCTGACCTATCCCAATCAAAGTGGGGAGCTCTTTCCTACCTGGTCCCGAAAAGGTGATTTCATACAAGACTGATGATCGATGATGATGCAAATTTTAGCCACCGATAGACGTGCGCATTTGTGCTTCATCCTACACTGACCAATGATATATGCAAGAAATTGATCGTATTTAAATAGTTGTGAGTCCATTTATTCAATGTTTCAAGTCTGCTCAACGACACCTCAAGGCGACACTCTTGCTATCTTTGGCGAATGGGCTAGCGTGATATTTATTGGTGCTGCAGATTGTGAGCTTTCATGTTGACTTGCAAGAGGCGAATCACATTTAAAGATGCAGTGTTGATGATCCTTCGTGTGTGGGCAATGTACAATCGATCGAGGTTCATCCTTGGCGCCCTCCTCACACTGTATACCATCGAAGTCGTCGTAGGTCTGGTATCTTGTGTCGTCCTCAGCGCTCAGGGTAGTTCCGTGGGTAAGTCAGACATGGCTTCATATTATGAACGCTGGATGACAGGAACCTCGCAATCTTATAGCGGTCGTCACTCAAGTGCTTGATTTTTCGATCTGTTTACCGCAATTTGGTTCCCCCTATTCTGCCGAAATTTTGGATCCTGTACAGGTCGCCCTCGGTGCACTGATGTGTCTTCTCGTCACTATTCGATTCATCAGGGAGTCACTCCAATTGTATAGAGCGACAAAGCGATTCCAACTCAGCCGTTACATGATCCTTCTCTCGCGAGAAGGGATGTTCTACTTTGTCGCGTACGTCCACGCATTATCCTTCCCTCCTCCACGCCATGTGACTAACAGCGACGTGCTGCAAAAATAGCATTCTGACATATGGCATCTCAAACGTGTTGTATTACGCAGCGATCTTGCCGACGACCGGATGGTCGGTCATATTGCTTGGGCCGATAACATTCGTACCTTCGTTGGTGCTTGTCCCGCGGTTCGTCTTGGGCTTGCGAAAACTTTATGTGCGCGATCTTCTGGGCCGACCAGGAAGCGACATTAATTCGGCGTTTGGATTTACGTCAACGTCTGGCCATGGCGCTGCGTTGACCACCATCAGGTTCGCGGAGATGGACATTTGGCAGAACGAGGGGTTAGAGCGGGCAGAAGAGATACCGATGGAAAATCGCCACTGTGGTGATGTTGCGTGAGGGAGGCGACAGTATGAGGTTCGTGGTCGTTGGATTTTTGGCGTAAAACTCTGATACTTGTTATTTATTCATTTAAAATACGAACCATGACGATGAAGAATTCGGGAATCGTCTGGATTTACCATCCGTTGCGCGGAAGTGGGCCAGTCGAAGCTAATAGGCCATTACTGACCTTCTAGTGTGCGCAGACGCCGTTCGAGGTTGAGGAAAGCCTTGCCTCTGGGCAACAGCGCGACACGGGCGTAGTCTGCGGGTGTTCTGCCTCCATGAATGAGTAGAGGATGATAAAATGGTTGAGCATCGCACCATCGCACGTCGCCTCACCTGTTCCAGCGCCATTCTCGAAAACAACTGCACGTCCTGGTACAAAACGGACGTAAGTTCAGGCTGCAGTCCGCGCTCGAACTGCTGGTCCGCTTTTTGGCGCTCGGGTCAATGTTGGCATGACCCTGGGGTGTGACGCATTGACGGATGGTACGGTGCAGCAAAATTACGCGGATGTAAGTATTCGCCTCATGACGCGTCAAAGTTAAGGCAGTGGGTATGCATCCGGGTGCAGTCACGTGCTTACTTACTACTGTAACTCGGTTGACATTTTCGATCAGCTCAAGTTCAAAGATGCCTGTATGCGTCTTTATATGGATCCGAGGCTCACATCCATAACGCACACAACCAGGACATGCTTCCTCAAGTAAAGGCTCTTTCCTGGTGAGTGTACTGATGGCGGCTAATGACCAGAAAAAAATGGGGCGATCCCACCCCGCTCCCGGATTCAAAAGGTACACAACTAATGCCTTGAAAAAGATCTCGAGGCCATCTTGCAAAAACGTGCACTCCACGCACTCGAGTGAACCCCAACTTTCTGCACGAGATTGGACGCGGTCTGGGGAGTTGTCAGCGCCACAGGGAGATCAGATATAGCTATTCAAGGAGAGCAACAAACAGCAACCGCCCTGACGCTCAGACGTGTACCTAGCGGGGTTTCGACGGATGCAAGGCACTGTCCCAGGGTTAATGGTATACGGGAAAGTGACCATTTGCTCTCTGTGACGTTTCAGAGTGTTGGCCAACATGCCGCCATGTTTCTATATCAGGTAGACGGTGGGCGATACAATGGCGTCCCATCATGATCTCGATACAGCATACGGTCAACAGCACTACAGGATTGTCTTCTTCGCCGTCTTAACCCCTTAGCGGCGGCGGCTCATAAAGGCGGTCCTTGCAACTGTTCGTTTGCGAAACACCACGTTGTCGTTCTTCCCTGTCTCAGCTTCTCAACATATTTTGCGTATCAAGTTAATGGCTTCCGCTGTGCAACTGGCTGTCACAAGCATTTTGCAGAGTGACTACACGGCTCGTATGCTCGTCTACCCTTGTGTTTCTCAACAGTCGATCTCACCGGTCTTCCCAGTTGTGATTCTCACTGCTGTCGGATATGATTACAGTGAGTAAAATCTATCTATTTTTTTTTTTTCGTGTTGGACGAACCCTAACATTGTCAGTCCTTACGTTTTCAGACGAGGTATGGCCGATCCTCATTCGCACGAGATATAATATTTCACTGATTGACAATCTTTTCAGATAGAATACATTTGGGTCAGCGTACATTTTTCTCTGGTCAATCATTCTGACACGGCTGCAGAAAAAGCCTTGGACAAGGCTGTCTACATTATTTTTTCTCGTGTGTATCCTCACCAAGTCCATGATACCGTACTGCGGCTAACCGTTGTCAACTTCCAGGCCCGTTATTTCGGACTGTGTTTTGTCATGTATGTCGATTGCCGTGGCAACACACAAATTGAGCATTGATTGATGGTTGATGCGCCAGGATTTTCGCTCTCCGTGTGTTCCAAGCTTGGAATTTTGAATTGGTGAACTGACTCAGCTCGATCAAAGTGGGAAGTTCCTTGCTACCTGGCCCTGAAATGGTGAGTTCTCGGATTACTAATTACCAATGAAATACTAACTAGTGGTAGACGTATGTGTTCACATTTCATCTTACACTGATTGTCTACACTTCCCAGCAATTGATCGAATTCACATAGTTGTGAGTACATTTACTCATTGTTTCCGACGTTCACTCTGCTGAACAACACCCCCAAGGCGACATTCTTTATATTTTTGGCATATGGGCTACCATGATTTTTATTGGAGCCGCAGATTGTGAGATTTCATGCCGACTTCCGGCGAAATGGGGCTAATCGATACATGCAGTGGTGATGATCCTCCGTGTATGGGCAATGTATAATCGATCGAGGATCATCCTTGGCGCCCTCCTCACGTTGTACGCCATTGAAGTAATTGTAGCTCTAGTTAATTGTATCGTTGTCAGCACACAGAATAAGCGCCTAGGTATGTGAAACATGGCTTCATATTATCCATATTTCATGACAGGATATCCGCTATTCTCCCCCACCATTTAGCGCTTACCACAGAAGTACTTGCCTATACGTTTTGCGAGGTGCAATATGGTTCCCCCATTTGGTCTGAAATTACAGACTCTGCCCAGCTCGCTCTCGGTGTATTGATGTGCCTGCTCGTCGTTATTCGATTCATGAAGCAGTCATTCCAAGTGTACAAAGCCACCCAGCGATTCTGCATCAGCCCTTACATGATTCTCCTCGCGAGGGAAGGGATGATCTACTTTCTTGCGTATGTCCACAGCATGCATTTCCCCGTCCATGCTACTCGTCTAACGGTGAACTATTGTTATTAGCATCCTGTCATACGCACTCATCGATATCATGTATTACATAGAAAACGTGCCAACGCACGGATGGTGGATCCTCCTGACTGTGTTGCCGCAATCTATACCTGCAGTCACGCTCGTCCCCCGGTTCATCTTCGGCTTGCGGGAACTTTATGCGCGCGATGTTCAAGGCAAACTTAGAAGCGACATCGACACAGCGTTCGGTTTGACGCCAGCGTCTATCCAGGGCGATGCTTTGGCGACAATCATGTTCGCGGACGCTGGGCAAAACGAGGAGGAAGAGCAGGGTGAGGAGATACAGATGGAAGAGGTAGAAATTTGCAATGCCGGTGGTAGTGGTGCATGATGGAGCGGCGAACGTGTAAGGTCTTGTCATTGTACCGAATCACGTCCTGAATCCGCGATACAGTGCTGCCACCAGATAATATCTTCCCAATGTGAGGAACGCTCGTCTCCAGCGCACAGTCGCCACTATCCATTGCTCAAAGTCTCCATAGAACCTTATGTTTACGCCGATAGGACCTTAAATGCACCACCTTTCCCATCTTGGCTGAGCCGCTCTCCTTCTTTGTAAGTTGTTCCATACGATAGACAAATCATCAGTTCAGTTCCCCTTTTCTCGATTGCATCTGAATCTTTCAAGTCTCTAAACGCCCGAACGTCAGCAAATGTCTTTGACGGTCTCTCAGACTGTATCACTCATCCGCTTACCTAAGTCCCCGCTTACCTATTCCGGCATGTCGCCGTCTCTTCGATCTCGCACTCACAGCAGCGCACCCACTACACCAAAAACGCCGTATGACACAGACGCAGCTTGCGTCATATGCTAGTCGTAAGATCGTGCGTCGTTGAACTCGAGTTTGTCGGATGTCCTAGCATTGCGTCCAGTGCTCATACGCTGACCATCATGCACCTCGATATCAAATCCGCGAAAACGTTAGCTGAAGATGTTGATATGGAAAGCCGGACGTTTGCGCCTCGATTTGGAATTTATCAAGCTCCCATTTCCCAAGGAAACAAGTCCAACTATTGCTTGTGACGTGTACTGCCCCAAACAACCCCACATAGCTTTGACATCCTAACTTTCCCCCTGCCCGCCTCACATAAGACATGCTCTGCTCTCTCAGAAAAAGCAGGTATCGAACTCAAGACCGTCGTTTGCTAAAAGGAAGGATAGGTCTGACGAGTGTTAATAATGCGATCTTTGCATGTTGCTCACTTTTAGAATCTTTACCCTGCAAGTCAGTGCACTGCTGGGGGCTCGCAACTGCAGATTGCGAAGCAATTATTAAAACCACTGCCATGGCGCGAGACAGGAAGGTGAGTTGCATGTTTGTATGGGGATGGTATGATGCCGAAGGTATCTGCTTTGGGAGCTGATATCTGAGAGACTAGAGTAGACAGGTGCTCGCTGACCTCGACCATCGCGAGATTTATAGTCCAGAAAGTATTCTACCAGACTATGTGGGAAAAATTCGTCGTGCAATGGTCACCGTGGAAGTCGATCGATCATCGACCAAATACCTAACTCCCATGGTGGCCGTTGATCACCACACAACAGCATACGATATACACCGGTACATTGTTTTGCTGTTAGTTATCAAGACAATCTCTGGTCAGAACTCGGTTGTATCTACCTCCCAGGTAAGTAATATGTCAGCGATTTGTTTGTCGATGGAGTCTTATGGTCAATATACTAACCTCATATTTCCCTGGATCAATGACAAGTTGTGGACAGGAACGTACAAGGATACGTGAGGTCCTACTTCATGCCCAATAAAGTTGCTGTGGAAGCTGGCCGGTCACTTGTTGTGATCGCTATCAGAAGCTCTTACGATATACAGCGCAATGTACGGCGCTTCAGAAGTCAGTGCTGTCGATTAGTGATTAATTTACTCTAACAAATGTTGGACCAGATCCAGATGGGAGGGAAGGAATGATCTACTTTCTTGCGTATGTCCATGGTATGCATTTCCTCCTCCATACTGCTTGTCTAACGGTGACTTATTATGGGTAGCATCCTGCCATATGCATTCATCGGTATCATGCCTTACATAGAAAACGCGCCGACGCAGGGATCCCAGTGGTGGACCCTCCTGACTGTGTTACCGCAGTTTATAACCTGCAGTCACGCTCGTCCCCCAATCCATCTTCAACTTGTGGGAACCTTAGGCGTGCGATGTTCAAGGCACGCAAATATAAGAAACGCGCTTTGGCTGCGCACACCCGCTACTATCCATCGCTCGCCCGTCACCACACGCTGGCCGCATAAAACGCCCTCACTTGCTCTTCACATCATCACCCGCACGTTGTTAATTTCTACCTTACCCAAATCCCCGCTTTCCTATTCTGGCTTGTTGCCGTTGCGTTCCCGCCCCAGCAGCAGCGCACCCACTAGACCAAAGATTCTGTATGACACAAGCACAGCTTGTGCCATATGTTAGTTGTGAGATCGTGCCACAGCCGACGCGCAAAGGTGGATGACACTTCTTTGAACTCGAGCTTGTCGGTTGTCCTAAGCTACAGCCCATCCAGCGCTCATATGCATACGCCGCCCGCCATACATCTCGATAACAGCCCAGCATCGAAGTACATACTTTCAAGGATGGGATAGCAAAGTATCGCATGATCATGCATTGGTATTCTCCCATTCTCGAAGAATGCTACAGCACCCAGGACGTCCTTGCTGTAGGGGCCGCTCCTTGGTCCTGGGTTAAGGTCGTGACGAAGGATGGACGACCTGTTACATTTCTTGGTTTGTTTGATCTTCGCGAGTATGCTAGCCGAAGTCGTGCTGACATGGAAAGGCTCTGGGACGTTCGCGCCCCCGAGTCGTTTTGAAATTTATCTAGCTATTGCTCGCGGCAAGCTCTGCCCTAAGTGACCCCACATAGCTTTGACACCCAAATTTCCCCCCCGCCCGCGACTCTCACAGCCAGCAACCACTGGTATCGGGCTCAAGACCGTCATTTGCTGAAGGAAGAATAAGTCTGACGAGTAATACTTCCCCTGCATATTGCTCACTTTCAGAATCTCTGCCCTGCAAGCTAGTGCACTGGGGTCTTGCAACCGCAAATTGCGATGCAATTATTAAAGTCACCGCCATGACACGAGACAGGAAAGTGAGTTGCATGTTTGTATGGGGATGGTATGATGCCGAAGGTGTCTGCTTTGGGAGCTGATATTTGAGAGACTAGAGTAGACAGGTGCTCGCTGACCTCGACCATCGCGAGATTTATAGTCCAGAAATTATTCTACCAGACTAATGGGAAAAATGCGCCGTGCAACGCAGCGCTCCGGTCATGAAGTTGATCACCGCACAACAGCTTGCGCTGTAGTGCACTGGTACTTTTTTTTTGCCGTTAGTTATCAAAAACAGTCGGAAAGCCCTGTTGCATGCTTGATATGACTGTGGCGGATGCTGGTCAGGATGAAATCACCATCAGAAGCATGCATGATATGCAGCACAATGTATGGTACATCAGAAGTCAATGCTGTCCACTGCTTCTGATGTGAGTTTCTTGAATAATGGTTAGTTTTCTCTATGGCAAATGCCGGACTGCATCCAGACGAGGCTCGAGTAATGGGACGTTATTCGCTCATCTCCGACTATGAGATGATGCCCGTCCTGTGAGCTCATGATCATCAACCGTGATGCTCGGAAACAGGGGTTTGACGAGATAAATGGGCCAATATTTCGGCCAGATCTTGAAATATGCTTGCGGATTAGTACTACTCGGTTTGGAGTAAATGCCCTCCTACAAGATCGTGTGGTAAAAAGATATGACTGGACACTCCAGAGTGATCCAGGGAGTGCGATCCGACCAGCATACGGCGCACTCTACATCATTTCGTTCAGCGTTCCCGTGGAAGTTTTTTTCCGAATTCAGCAACCTCCGCACAATCACCCACATGCAGCCTGGTGCGCGCGCCCGTAAGTATATTTACACGCTGCGGTCGAGATATGAATATTGAACTTGCGGCCTCAGTGTGGTGGCATGACTTGAAGCAGATACTTGCTTACGGCGGTCTCACAGTGCTTTACCGATGCTAGCGCCCGATTTTCACAGCTTTGGCAGTCTAGATCGGACTGGTGGAACCCATTCAGTGTCGAATCAGCCGTGGTTCAATCATTCCTCCCAAAAAGGTCTATGCTCTACAATCGCGACATCCCTGGCTCGCTACAATTTATCTTGGATGACAGAAAACCGATTCCCACCGAGATACCAATAAAAGCGTCACGCACGCCGCAGACGTCGCGTGTTTATGCTTCATCCTACACTGACCGACGATATCCGCAAGAAATCGATCGTATTTAAATATATTAGCTGCGAGTCCATTTATTCCAACGTACGTCAACTCTGCTCAACGACACCTCAAGGCGACATTCTCGCTATTCTTGGCGAATAGGCTAGTGTGATAGGTATCGGTGCTGCAGATTGTGAGATTTCATGTTGATGATCCTTCTCGCGAGGGAAGGGATGTTCTACTTTGTCGCGTATGTCCTATGCGCCTCTTCTTCGCATCAGCCAGCTAACAGTGAAATGCTGTGATAATAGCAGTCTGGTATACGACATCATAAGCGCGTACTCTGCGGTACTTGCCATGTGTTTAAAAACACCCTTATCAAAGTCGCCGTATCCTAGAAAGGTAGAGTCAAATGAGATTCCATATGGGGTGTGTGCGTGCATCTTTGGGCTCGTGATGGCGGAATGTTCCAGTAGCGCGTCCAGTGCTCATACGTCGGCCATTACATACTGTACGACAGACCCAGCACCGAAGGAATGGCTCTGCAACCCCCAGAGAGAACGCATGTTTTGCAATGAGGCTGTGGAGAGAGGCTGAGAGCCCGATGGCTGCTAGGAAGCTGGGATGCGGATGCGCGTTTCCTGATCGCGCACGTACAGAGGGTATCTGCGTGGACAAACTGGACATTCTATAAATCGGTTTCTAGCCACTGGCATGATGCTACTGCGAATACGATCAAGTTCGCGGACAGTTGGCAGAACGAGGGGTTAGAGCAGGGCGAGGGGGTGATACGAGAGGGGGTGACTATACGAGGTCTGTGTTTATTACATTCCGAGCGCCATTGTGTCGATTGGTGGTGTATGGCATATCGGTACGAAAGGTGAGCGAACGTGTGCTCGTTATTGGGAAGGACTTGGTGACCGTAAGCTAGGCCAAGCCTGCGGTCCGCTTTGCCACTTGGCGCCTGGCCCCATCATTGTTGTGGTGTCTCATGGGCAGTTTCGATCACCAGGCTGGACATAGCCCTGGAGCTCCATCAGTGTGTTCTCAACGCACCCCTCACTGGTGAGCTTGCTCCTCCCTGGGTGAAGGTATCGCAAGCAATCATCAAAGGAACAAGCCCTACGAAACCGCGCACTCAAATGAGCACGGGTGAGACCTACTCTGCGTGCTGCGGGTCCTACGACTATAATCCACAGTTCAGCGGGACTGCCCTGGGAGGAAACAAGTTCAAAACTCACAGCATACAGACTGACGGGAGCCGTCCGAACTGGAGTAAACCTGTACGGGCAAAAATTGATGGCCAGCAGGTCCTGATGATAAAGGAAAGGTTGGGAAGCCAGGTATCGAATGGGGAGGACGTTTGTGAGTCATAGAATGGATCGATACATCATACATGGCACACGGCGCGCGGGCTCAGGTACTGTTCCAGCGTAATCCACCTTGTGATGATCGCGAGGTGGAGACCTGTAGTATGCTTTCGAACAACAGTGGCCAACGGCCCCATTCATAAGTGAGTTTAACATCGCCCCGAGTGTGCACCGCAACTGAGCGAGGAGGGGGCGACGAATCTCTGAGTGAAGCCTAGCTCAGAGTCTGAGATTATCGTGCAACATCGATGTGGGAAGCGATGCGGACGCCGCTGTCAGTGTCGGTGAATGAGGCGTTTCACACAGGAAACACAAGGACTGGAAAGCCGGAAAAGGATGGGCGGGTGAGGAGTGCCGTACGCGAGAAACGTAACGTGCGACGGTGTGTGGGAGCCGGGCGCGTCGAGATGAGCAGTGATAACCCATCGATGGATATCAGGTGCTGAGTGCGCTGCTTCTCCCGACGCTTCCTGTGTCCCGCCATCACCGCAGTTGCCCCGACGTTTTCCTTTTTAAGTTAGTACCCCGACGCCACTTCCTCATTTGGTAAACCCGACAGGGGGTTTGTTTGCTCTTCGCCATATCACACGACGTGCGCTCTCCCGCCCTTCGCTCCATCTGGTCATATTTTCGGTCACATGCATGATGGTTATCATCCAAGTAAGTTGCCGGGCCCACAACTGGCGGGGTATAAGATCCCCGCCTCTCGTCCCCGTCGAGTCACCCAGCACTCTCCTGCCACCGCCGCCTCCCCATGCATCACCCCTCTCATTATAAGTCGTGGACCTCCCGCTCCACCTCCCACCCCGCTCCGTCCTACGGGCCCAGCTCCTTGCCCGGTCCCATGCCCGGCGCCCCTCACCTCCATACAGTGTCCCTGCCCCACCCTAATTCTGCATCGCGCTATGCCTCGTCGTCATCGAGCCCCCAACCATGTATGGTCATTATTTGTACCATGGTTGTCACTTACTTACGCTGCCCCTAGACTACGAGGGCTCCTCTGGTATCCTCTCACTCAATCCCCTCCTGTCCTGGACGGGCGTTCCCCCACTGTATTACAACGTCACTAGAGATGTTCAATACATTCAATTCCAGCCTGGTTGCCCGCACAACTTGCTCGATGCGCCAGCTATGCAGCCATCCTGTCCACTCCTCGTACTCAGTGTCCCATCGCTTCCGCCATGGTCCACGATCGAAGTGCGGAACCCTACTGGCGTGACTGCACGTGACGTGCTCGTACGCATCCGCGATGTCCTTAACCGCAGCGTATCCTCTGCCGAGATGGGCACCATGGTCAGTGTCTCTGCTGCCTCTGCCTCTGATTATTTCAGAGCTCGGACGCATGCTGACCCGCGCGAATTTGCGCAGGGCGTGAAGAGGATTGATTTCCTCGGACCAAACGTCTTCTTTGCGGGCTTGTCCAGGGTTGGGCAGGATCGGTGGGAGGTGCTTTTCGTGCCGAGGCCGTGAACGCGTGCACCCATTGCACTCTATCCACTTCAGCCTCCGCCGCTGTATCAAGGCTCCAGTAATTGGAACCTGCGCGTGTCACGCCGCCCGGCTGTGGACTTTATTCTATTCTTCATCTATTACTGCGCATCGCGCCAGATTCTTCCTCGGACTTCATGGACGGTCATCCGATATTTTCATTTCTTTCCGACAATTGCTTTCGACTGTATCATTGCTGTGGACTCTGTGGACTCTGTGGACTGTCGCGCATATTTCTCGCTCTCATTGTGGACTTTAAAGTTGCCATCATTTGCTGTATCAAACTGTTATTCCAGGCTATCTTGGTTATCCTGTAACCCTATCCATTTCGCGCTTCATTTAGATTTGCTCCTTCGCTGTATTATGGGATAAGATGGTGCTGTTTTATAGGACTCTACGATACCCCTGCAATCGAACTGCAATTTGATACCATAGCAAATTATCGCCATTCAACTTGGGACACATCATTCCCTCGTTGCCATTGGGGGCACTCATGGATACGAATGCATGCAGATGGTTTGGCTCCCAGCGACAGCCTTTCGCTAATTCAGTTCTCCCGGTGCCTGGTGCTAAGATTGGTCCATGAAGATCAGGAAGCAGCTCAATCTCGCTGGTCTTCGAACCTCCTGCCAAATGTCGATATGTGCCTGAAACAAGAGGACAATGAAGCTCCACGACCTGTTACTCCGGATCGGGGGGGGAGGGACATGTACGCCGAAATTCGCGGGGGTAACAAAGGGACAGAGACGGGACAAAACTGGAAATGAGCCGCTCAGCGCTCAGGATTAGCTCCGCAGCTGAGAAACGAAATGTTACGTCCCGAAAGGGTTCCGTACCATCAGGTGTGAGAGATCTAAATACTTGTGGCACCCATGGAAGTCCCGAAACCTGGACCGAGAGCCCGGACAGAATTCCGCTATCGAGCGAGCACCCATAAATTTGAACGACTCATCATTGAACCTGGTGGCTTGTGAAATGGCGCACGTCGAGCCGTCTGCGTATTAATGACACTATGCGGTCGACAGAAGTGGTAGAACCATTTGCATTAATTCTTGATGAATTCTGGGGGAAGAAATTGTGCAGTTTGGGTCACTAGAAGTTCGAGTTACCGTAATTAGCGACCGCTGCACAGGTTACTCCACTTTTCTTGTCATTGTCGCCATCGTCATTGGGTCGGCAAATCAACCAACGGGCCAGGTTCAAAAGTTGTGGGAATGACAATCTGACCTTGAAGCAGGTTGGATTCCTTCGGTGACACTGGGCGCAGCGAGGCACGCCCCCTTCAAGTTTCTTCGTTTCTCTCAACCTAAACGTTGGCCGAGACGAGTAGCTCGCGAAATACATCCGAAGGTGAGGTGGCGACTCGGAAATTTTCCTTCCTCGGGACACACTTTAAACAGCAATGCAGCGCAGTTACACCGGGAGTGATCGGCGCACGAACTTGCGGTTCGGAACTCGTCTCGCACACCAAGATGGTCGCCTTCTACGAGCTGCAGCTGATTCTCCTCGTTTCCTCTTGTCTGGTCTTCCTTCTCCTTGAACGTCACGCATCTGCTCGGAAACGCGCAGCAGCGGCCACCGCGAAGGACCACCATGCTGATCGTCTTGAGAACGGCGGGAGCACTGTTCCCGTGCACGCACTCGCCAAGCTGACACACCAATATCTGCTCGTCTATGCCATTGTCATGGGTGAGTTAGATTTCCATGTATAAATTGCAGCGAGTTGATTTCCGCCAATAGGTGCTGACTGGCTTCAGGGCCCATACGTATACTCCCTATACCGTGAACAGTATGGGATGTCCGAAAGGATGGTCGCTTTCTTGTTTGTCACTGGTTTCATGTCTGCGGGTCTGACTGCTCCATTAGTCGGCGTATGGGCAGATCAACAGTATGCACGTCTATCCTTCGCTAAGTCTCAACCCTAATTCCTATCACAGCGGTCGCAAGAGGTTGTGTCTCGTATTTTGCATCACCTACACGTTTGCGTGCCTCTGCATTAATGTGCCCTACCTCCCCATTTTACTCTTGGGACGTCTCACGGCTGGGGTAGCCACGTCCATCCTTTATTCTGCGTTCGAGTCGTGGTTAGTCTCCTCGGCCAATTCTCTGG
>JBBPNQ010000554.1:0-14846 GCA_038090975.1 Boletellus pseudochrysenteroides
CACACACGCCAGACTGTGCTAGGTGGAACGAGATGGGCAAGGATATTGAAAGATCACCCTTCATATACGTAGGAAGTTGTTTTTTGAGTGGTGTAAAGATAAACTTGGCTACATAACCTGAGACTCCCGGTGTATTGCGGAACTTGTCTCTCACTGAACCGCCCACACTCCTTCCACTGAACTCTACAACTAGTGCCATGGGGGGTCCGAACCTGGAAGTAGTCAAGTTTGGGTTATATCTTTTTGTGCTAGTTTTCGCACTTTTGCACTTCGGTGACCCACAATGGTACCACGACAATGTCCTTCCGGTACGCTTCCGGTGTGCCTGCACCCATAACCAACCAATAACCCATGCCCTACTTTACGGCAGTACAAGGAACGTCTGTTTCCCCGCGTTGATGAAACCAACCGAGTATGTATAACCGGATTTGCTCGACAGTCGTCTCGTGTGTGTCTACTAGCGCCTCCTCACCGATCAGGGGGCCATATGCAACGAATTGGCGCGAATCAAGGCAGAGAAACTCACAAGGAGGATGCAACGAGATAAAGAATCTCTGGAACAAGTACCACCTATACAGCCGTCGCGAGGGTGGTTCAATTCGTGGTGGTGAAACTACCTTTCCACCTGTCAGATTTTCATCGGACATGGCAGATGACCGAGTGACTATTTAACACCGCTTCTAACACACCCGACATACACTCCCCTCTTTATTTTCGAACGCGGAGTTCTGTCCCATTGCATGCGACCTTCCACTCTGTTTCCATCTCTGCAGCTCGGTCCAGGACCAGAGCATATTCCAGGAGCTCATCGGATGTAACTTTCACGCCGCCGCAAACAACGAAGATCACATTTTTCCTCCACTTTTCTTCGGCAGAAAGCTCTGACATTGGGTCCAAGATACGCCAGAATAACTCATAACTGTAGGCAGGAGACATGGTTGTCGAACAGGCGAGCTCGAGCAGAAACTTGTGGTCATCTACGCCAGCTGGTGAGAGAGGGTTCAGATGATCGTCCGGATTGTTCACCTGCAAATCCTCGCGCTGCGAACATTGCTAATTCGTCGGGTATACAAACACATTTTACTCCGCCAGCGTGGTCCAGAGCCATGCGCACCACTCCAGATGCAGGCGAAGTCGCCCCTAATGATGCAGCGCGCGAGGTTAACGTATGCATATAAGGAACTGCGACTTGGTGTTCCTCGCTTATCTGTACGGTATAGGGTGCCTCGGAGGGTATATTGGTCGGAAGGGATGGTACTTTCGAACTGAACCCTTGTGTATTGAGCGAGACAGCGTGGTAGAAACAGTTAGACCCATGCGTCTCCAGGGCGACGACCGGGACTGCATATCGAATTGAGTTCTTGTACAGTTGATGGGTCGGTTCGCGGACGAACCATTGTCCCAGCCGACCGATTGGCACCCGAGCAGTATGCCTCCGATTAGGCCGCCGCCGCCGACTGAGCAGAATATCGCGTCTGGTGGGTGGTGTAGCTGGGATTTCATTTCCTCCACCATGGAGGAGTGGCCTTTCCAAAGGACCGGGTCGTCATATGAAGAAAGCACGACCCTAAAAAGGATTTAGTCGACAGATGTGTCGGTGAATGGAATCGACGACCAACCCATTGGGATCTTCCTTGGCAGCTTGGTACATGGCCTTTAACGCATCGGAATAGATCTGGCCAACCAAGACTACATCTGCGCCTTGCCTTCGTAGCATGTCCTGTGTGTCCTTGGCTACAACAACGGGGAGATAGACGGTGCATCTGACACCAAGTGTGCGTGCGGCGACTCCAGCAGCGAAACCTGCGTTTCCTGACGATGCCATGAAAACATGCAGAGCAGAACCGTACCGTGCTTTGGCATCTTGGAGCCGGAGTGAAATGCCCCGGTACTTGAAGGACTGAGACGGCTGGAGGTTCTGTAAAAAAGATCAAGTTCGGTGAAAGTGGGACTGAGGTGAGCATCGGTTATCTTCACCTCAAGTTTCAGGTAAGCTGAGCAACCCAAACGATCGGATATGTGACTCGAGTAGATCAATGGTGTTTCTATCCAGACACCGGTCGAGTGAACCATCTCAGCGCTCATGTCGCAGCTACACACATTCCCATCGGAGCTGGCTGTCCGGCTCATCACTTAGCAGTCTGTGTTTCACACCCCTCGAGTGCTCGGCCCGTCAGACGGTCCGTTTTACCTCACAGGAGGCCATCCTAACAAACGAGTTCAAGTAACCCGGGAACTAGGTACGAACAACTTGAAATTTCGAGATGAAACAAATGATGTGGCAGCCCAGTTACGAGGCATGATTCGACGACGACGACAACGACATGTGACACTTCTTTTGCCCCCAGAGTGTCGCGCGAGGTCATGGGACGGCTGCTCAGCTGTTATTTAAAGCCTGCAAGGAGAGGATCTTTATGATTGTCGTCTCTTGATTCGCTCCCAATGAAGTTCAACGACGGTTTTTGGTTGCTCAAGCATGGTGTCAAGGCGTATTATGGTCTACAGGTCACACAATTGAAGACCGAACCGGATGGCGTTTCACTTCAGGTAGCTACGCGGCCCATCAAGCACAGAGGAGACACTCTTGGAGGTACGTTATCTCCCTACCAAAGGGGCCAGGGATTGGGGGGCATCTTCATTCTTCATGCAGGTCCATTGCTAAGCATCAAGGTCTACTCGCCAACTCAAGGCGTTATTGGCGTTCGTATCGATCACTTCAAGCACAGGGATGAATTGCCTGCCATTCCCATATTCCCTGACGTCCCTCCCATCCCGGATGTCTCGCTATCGAAGTCAGACACCGTCACTGTCTTGTCGACGGCTGGGCTCACTGCCGAGATCACCGAAAATCCGTATACCATCACGTTCAGGGATTCACGCCGGACTCTGACCGCTGCGGGCTTTAAACACCAGGGAGTATTCGATGTTCCATACAAATGGACAACTGGAACCGCTGCAAACAGCTCCTGCCTGGCACTTGATCCGAGCTCAAACCCTCACCCGGCACACCCACCTGAAAGCGTTCGCTACATTCATTCAGAGCTCAATATTTCACCAGGAGAACTTATCTATGGCCTCGGTGAACAGTTTGGCGCGTTTGTCAAGAATGGCAAGAACCAGTTCTTTGTATCTGGATCCTAGACTCAACTGGAATAGGGCAATCTATTAGCGTTTGGAACAGAGATGGTGGCACCTCAAGCGAACAAGCTTACAAATGTGTCCCATTCTACATCACGAACCGGGATTACGGTGTGTTTATCAACCATCCTGGCGAGGTTGAAGTAGAGGTCGGAAGCGAGAAAGTAAGCCGAGTCGGCGTCAGCGTTGCTGCAGAGTCACTGGAATACTTCATTATCCATGGCGAGAAACCTCTGGATGTCGGTTGTTCTTACAAGACTTGTCTGTGTCCATTTTAAGCTTACGGCTTGTCCAGATCCTCGAGCGATATACTCGTATGACTGGGCGACCCGCGTAAGCACCCTGCTTACGTTTAATTTAACACAACTCAGCGTTCCCACTTCAGGCTGCTCCCACCTTGGACCTTCGGTCTTTGGTTGTCCACGTCATTCTTGACTTCATATTCTGGAGAGACTGTGGCAGGCTTCCTGCAAGGTATGCAGGATCGCAACTGTCCGGTTCGTGTTTTCCATCTGGACTGCTTTTGGATGAAGCAATACGAGTGGTAGGCCCCTTGTTGCAGATCCCTTCAGTCTGTCAATTTCGTTTCAGGTGTTCCTTCACTTTTGACTCTGATAACTTCCCTGACCCTGAGGCGTACCTCTCCAACATCAAGCGGAAATTCAACGTCAAGATTTGCGTCTGGAGTGAGTGATAGCTCTGCACACTTCCTTCCAGTAGCTGATCGTCTGCTAGTCAATCCTTACATCTCCCAGCTTTCTCCAATATTCGGAGATGGCGTAAAAGGTGGTTATTTCATCAAAAGAACAGATGGTAGCCCTTGGCAGTGGGATCTCTGGCAGCCTGGGCTTGCAATCCTGGATGTCACAAATCCTGAAGCATGCCAATGGTACACCAAAAAGCTTTCGGCTCTACTTGATATTGGCGTAGATACGTTCAAGGTTTATCTCACTTTTCCTTCCTTAAATACATAGCTAACGTCTACTACAGACGGATTTCGGAGAACGTATTCCACACGCCGACGTCAAATATTATGATGGCTCAGATCCGATGAGGATGCACAATACATACGCAGTCGCATACAACGAGTTAGTATTCAAGCTCCTAGAGAACAGATTCGGAAGGGGCGAGGCGGTGGTGTTCGCTAGAGCTTCAGCAGTCGGTGGTCAAAGGTAATAGTGTGGTGTATCCGGGGTCTGCGAAGTACTGATACCTTTCGGCAGATTCCCTGTGGTATGCCGTCGTGTCTTTACTTGTTCGACAAAACACTCATTTCCCTGTCAGCATTGGGGTGGAGATTGTGAATCTACATTCGAGGCTATGGCCGAGGCGCTACGAGGAGCGCTGAGCTTAACTGTATCTGGTTTTGGCTTTGCGTCTCATGACATTGGGGGATTCGAGGTGCGTGATCCAATGCAAAAAATAGCACAACGCTCCATCGCTGCTTCTAGGGGCATCCACCACCAGAGATCTATCAGCGTTGGGTAGCCTTTGGCCTCTTTTCTTCTCACTCGAGGTTACACGGATCGTCCTCCTACCGTGTACCCTGGCAATACGGTGAAGACGCTGCTAAATGCATGTCAAAATTGCTCGATACTAAGCATCGTCTTATGCCATATATCTACACCTATGTGAGTCATCTTTTATCGTGATGATGGATCTTACGTTACGGATGCATTGGTCAAGGCCGTTAATGCCCATGTTAATGGGCATCCGTTACTGCGCGCTATGTTCCTCGAGTTTTCAGAGGACAGAACAACCCACCATCTCGACCAACAGTATATGCTCGGGCCTTCGTTGCTTGTTGCCCCCGTGTTTGTGCCTCAAGAGGAGGAATCAGAGTATTACATCCCTACTGGTCGCTGGACTTCATTGTTCAATCCACAGCGCACCATTATTGGCCCAGCGTGGGTTCACGAGAAGGTTCCACTTGACGAGATACCGGTTTGGATCAGGCCAGATAGTGTGCTATGCCTGGGTGCAGCGGGAAAGGGCCGTCCCGATTACGCACTTAACCAGGATGTCGAGGTCCATCTTTTCGAGTATGCAGAGGGGACCGAATCCACTGTTGCGCTGTCGCGCACCAGTGGGACAGTTGTTGACAGTATCCACGTTGCAAGGTCGTCAAGTGGCATTTCAGTACGTGTTGTAGATGATTCCACCACCATCTCCTCCGTGGTTTTGCATGGTGATTACCCAGCTATCCAATGCTTGAACGGTGGAACAACACTCGGCAATGTCAATGGTGTCGAGGTGTATAAAGGCAGGCGGGAAGTTGTAATTGAGTTTTGACGAGAAAATAGGACTAATAAACATGCACTGTTTCTACCAAACTTGTGATGTACTACTACTTGTTCCCAACCACCTTACGGAGTTGTGAGAAGTACACGCTGTCACTCTTCAGCGACTACCGAGGGCCAACATAACTTGAACCGTTCCTCCATGTTTGCAAACCTTCCTCAGAAACTCAGCGCGCCTTTGGGTCTTTTGTCGGACGAAGCCAAACTGGCATTCCGCAGTCGTCCCGAGGGAATCTCGAAGCTAATATCTACCCGGGTACGTGTTGTCTGCTAGTCGGTCAATGATGCGCCAGTCAACTTGCCGTTGCCGCATAGAACATCGCTGAGAATGATAGCTACTGGGATCAGGTCCGTCGTCTCCTCATGCGCTCTTCCTGGCTCCCTCACTCGACGTTTACAGTACTTTGTCTTGTTCGACACACCTTCAGATGTATTCTCGCTCGTGTCGCCCCATGATAGTACGTCGACACCTCACATTCCATATGCTGCAGCACTCAATATCACAATCAGTTCGTCGCGCAATGTTGGACGCACCCGAGAATGTCGCTACCTTGATACGAGTTCTCACTTCGCGGTTATTCAACTTGGTTTCGGACCACACGTTTCCCTCCGCAATCGGTGTCTCCGTGGCCTCATATGCGACATCCCTCATCAAATCTGTCACAACAGAGCGCAATACCACGAAAGAGGTGTTGAATGCTATCCGTGTCCTCCAAAGGGTACTTCCTGTCATCTTCGAAGTCGAGGGCGAATCGAATGCATTCGAGCTAGAAGTATTATGGAAGAAAGTAGAAGCGGACAACGAGAGTCAACTCCCCGCCGAAGAAATACCTCAGTTTGTGATCGAAGACGTCGACGACGACGGAGGCGAAAATGGCGATGCGATCAAGCCGGCCACCCAAGGCCAGGGATCTACACCGAAGGCAGAGAAGATACTCCTTCCATCTCTCGGCGAAAAACTGTTTAGTTGTATTAACGACCTTTTATTTTGCTGTGGGTTTACCCTGCCTACCAAAATACAAGTCGACCATTACAAGATCAATTATGTTATTTGGTGCGCTCGTCGAGTTGCTAAATCAGTCCGCCTGTGACGACTAGGTTGTAGGGAGAAAGGCGTCGGCACTACCACCGATCCGGGCCCGAGCGCTCAATATGATACGAATAAAACCGAAGTTCTGCGCCTGCTCCTCATATTATTATCGCGCCAAATGTATGTCTCTCCTGGGTCGTTGTTCAGTAAACCGTCTTTCTACACTCTTCACGCGGTCCGAAAGACACCCCGCCGGGATGTACTGACGCTGTTGTGCTCTTTGCTCAACACTGTCGTAAACTCCTCGAAAGCGAATGTCACGATCGCAAGCATGGCAGGCAAAGTTCCGTATAATCACCTCGTATTTAAAGGGGAGGACTCCAGGACTGCTCTCGTTGGCATGTGTCTGCAAGTCCTTTGTGTTCTGCTTGATTTTCAGAGTGGCCCCGCTCGCGACGCTTCATCAGGGGACGGGGAGGCCGTAATTTCCACACCGACAAGTAAAACAAATGCATTTCGGTATTTCCTGGCAAAATTGGCGAGTCACTATCCATCAACATGCGGAAAGTGGGCTAATTTCCATCAAGCATCGTACACAAGACTTTGCTTTTATACTGGATGGCATCACGAATATCTTGGAGCAACAACTCGCCGTCGCAAATAACTTACTTCCGGGTTCTAGGAAGTCCGTACCGTACGTGCCAGAGACCAGTATGTGGTTTGTTCAACGACAAGTGTAACCGAATACTCACTGCTCTTAGTCATCTTGTTTTGGAAAATGATCGAGTTGAACAAAGTTAGATCCTAAATTCTACTGGCGCACTCGCTCATCGCTTTTCAGAAATTTCGTGCATACCTTTTGGATTCCGACAAAGCAACGGACGTGTTGGCGTACCTTCTGTGCTATGGCTTAGATATCAAAGACAAACCTCGTACGTCTCTGGGAAGCCTATTATCACGTCGGACTCATGTTCACTGTGCTGTTTAGAGCAGCATGGTCTCTGTCGTGCATTGACCTACATTATCCAGACCTTGTCAGCCGAACCTGCGTTCGGCAATAAACTTTCGACCCCTATCAAAATATCAGTACCTGCAAAATGGGCAACACCTGGAACAGCTGCCGATTTTATGATTACGGTCAGTCGTCGCATCTACGCATTGATAATTCATTGCAGCCGCTGAAGACAGTACAGGCTATATATTCGATGATAGCTACAACATCTGGAACGTTCAATTCGTTATACCCTGCTCTTATCATTGCTCTGTCGAATGCTGCGCCGTACTTTAGGAATCTTTCGGTTGTCTCGTCGACACGGCTTGTTCAGATGTTCAAATCATTTTCCAACCCACGATTTCTCCTTTCTGACGAGAGTCACCCAAGGTTGCTCTTTTTCATGTGAGCATCTATTTTCACCTCGTTAAATTTGCTCACTAACGAGTTTAGGCTTGAGGTGTTTAACTCGGTGATATTCCATCATTTGTCCGACAACCCTAACCTGTTGTATGGGATCCTCACTGCGCACAAGATATTCCAAGAGCTTGGCACCTTCACTCTGACTCGGGCTCTGCGCGAAATCAAGCGTGTTGAGATTGCCAGAGAGGAACAAGCCGCTCAATCAGATCACGACAGGAAAGGGACTGGTCGTCAAGAAGACGACCTCGAGAGTGGAGACCCACATGTGGAAAAAGTTCGATTGTTGCAGCAACAGGATATTCTTGACCGGGAGGCAGAGTCAGCCCATGATCCAAATACGGAGGACGAAGAAGGGACAATTTTACGCCCAATCGTTCCACAGAGCTCCGAGAGTGCGCCTGGTACGCCGACTTCTGAGAAGGCCAGGGGAAAGATGAGGGAAAGAAGATCGCACTCACTGGATGCAAATAGCAGCGCTGAGAGAATTGTGAGTGCAGGCATTGGACGGAACGGCTTCGTGCCCACTCAGGAATGGGTAAGTCTATTTGTATACCGCATACCCAGCGCTGAATACAGCTGCACTAGGTATCTTCCTGGCAGCAAGGGTGTGTCATCTCCTTGGTAGCTGCTTCCCAAGCTGACGCCCGTACAGCCTTCCTCTCGACACTGTGATGCTGGTAATATCAGAGCTACTTCCCAAGGTCCAAAATCTACAAGCGGGCCGTCAAAAAGCGAATACTGCCGGTGCTATCACGGATTTTTTACAGAACGTGACACTTGTAGACGTCCTTCCACCAAGGCCCCAAGTGCATCCTCGCAGATTTATGGTCTGTACGTCGCTTACCTATCTCTATCTCGCTAACTGTTCTGTCAGTGGTCGGATGCTTCCATCGTCTGGCTCACCTCATTGATCTGGGGGGAGGTCTACGTACATGGGATGTCACCTCTGGGAATTTGGAATTCTACCAATGTTCGGCTATTCCTCGTTAAACACACTCAGCCGCAACAGCGTCAGATTGCGGAAACGATGTCGAGTGTTGTTGGTGGGTTATTTTCCCCTTCAAGGCAAAGGTCAGATCACGCGTAGATAACATGGAACGCGACTCTGGAGGACCTGTTACTTCAACTCTTTCCATACAATTTGGCGTACTAATACTAGTTCACTGTTATACATTCCTTGTATGGAGTACTTCCGTAGAATGACACTATCGAGCACGAGAACACGGATAACATTTGAGAACAAATCTTCTCGCCACTGTCGCCCATCAACGAAAAGCTGTGTGGACGATTGCGATTGCGATTGCAAGACCCGCACTATAGGTCTGCAAGATACGGAACATTTGTTTATGTAAACCGGACGAGTTTCCACCCACTGGAACGATAACCCATGGATCAGGCAAGAGTAAAAAAAAAACGCCTGCTAAAAAGATGCCGAGCGCCTAGGACGGATAGGGCGCCACCTAGAGACATTGAGCCAACAGAGTAAATCACAGGTCGGTATCCTGTTCGACTTGCAATGCCACTGGCACCTCCGCCGTATGCTTCGAGAATCCAACCGGCAACAGGCGCGCCCTATTAGCGAGAATGGTTAAGCTGTTTGAACGGCCCGTCCGCACAAACACGCACCATTGTATATCCAACCGACCAAGAAGTGACGACCATGCGACCCTCACCATCGTAATAGTAGCAGAGAAGCAGCCATTTCCAAAACCATTGATGAGAATGAATACAACGAACAGAGCTAACGGGTCATGCTCTGGCCAAATCACTAGCATCAGCTGATGGCACTCAGAATGATGGCAGCAGAATGTTGAACAGGGCAAGCACTGAACCCAAGCTTCCGGAAATGTTGAGTGACGATGCATACATGGGTATGAAGAAAGGAGGAAAATGTCGTGATGCATAAGAATGCCGAGTCTGTCAATGAGAGGCTGCATGCCGATGCTCTGGACGCCCACCACCTGCGAAAACCGAGCCATTGGCGGGACTTCGTCTTCGTTTGAACCATTGTGAAGAAAGTGACCCACCAGCCTGGCGACTGTATGCTTCGAAGAACTGGAACATTGATACGAATACGCACCAGGAAAAATAAGCTGTTCCCCAGACCGACGACAATCCCGTTAGTAAAAAAGAGTCCACCGATATTCTTTGCACTGAAGCTGTTCAGAACCTCGCCAAACCCGAGCAGAAAACATGTGGCGGCACTTCGAGAACCAAGCCAGTGAATTACCCATGAGTTGGACACAGCACCAATTGCGACCCCAGAAACGGCTAAGGAACCAACAAAGGCGAGAGTAGAGTCTTGCGCAAACTTTGTGTTTGCAAGCCCAAAAACACCCCACGAGCAGAATCCGCCGACGTAAAACGCCCTGTAATCAGGCAGGGTGATTGAGTATAGTTTAACGTGGGGAACGAGCCCGTACGTAATAAGACTGCACGCAGAGACGACCACCCAGCCATATCCTTCATCGGGTACGTCATCAACAGATAGAGCAAGCGTCGATGGCCAGTGTCGAGGCGACGACGAATGATCATTGGCCTTGTGCTCAATGGGATGTACGGATAGAGACTAGCTCCATGGGGGACTGTTGAGCTGGAATTTTTATTGGGGCACTTGTTTGTGGGAGGTAGAGAAGAGGCACATCATTCAAGGTCAAATATCACTCCAAGCGGTGTTAGATACGAGATTGCCAACTGATCCTCGACAGGGTTCGTGTGCGACAGGGCTCGGGTGTGGTGGGCAGTTGGTCTAGGCGAGTCAGGCAGACGCGCCCGCGGGGTAATCTAATCGTCTTGATGGAGTTCTTTCCATACTTGCTCCGTCTTGAGCCGCCGCTCTTTGGCGGCAGCGCGATTGCGACTGGAACGCTCGCGGCTCTGGTCGAGACGTGAAAAGGACCTGGACGCAGGCGTTGCCTAAATGCTCACCTCCTTGCGGAGACACTGGATGAGGGCAGACTTTTGTTCGTTGCAGCCACCAGTCAAGCGCTTCCAGTTGCTTGTGTGGCAGAGACTGAGGGCGTCGATGAATTCCCGACAGACTGTGGGGTAGTGAGGAAGCGTCTGGGACTGTCCGAGCCCGGTACACACCGTCGCGTTTGTCGGAGAGCTGAGGGTGCATGTGCAAGGGCGTGTGAGAAGTTGCGCCGTGATTCGCGTATTTAATCGGCCGGTCGCACTCAGATCTTCCTCTCTATCTCCCTCCATGGCGCGCTTCAGCCCCACTGATGCGACCTGCATCGCGACTATCCGCACCCTCGCCGCGGACACCGTCGGCAAGGCCAACTCTGGCCACCCCGGTGAGCACCATCCAGGCATGTCATCCGCCGGCGATTCACCCTATCAGGTGCACCGATGGGATTGGCCCCCGTCGCACACGTCCTTTTCACGAGGTAAAGGCTGATCCCCAATCAATACCCCCTCCTCCTCATAGGGACACACTAGGTTCTTCAACGCAAACCCCAGTAGCTCCAAGTGGTTCAACCGCGACCGTTTTGTGCTCTCCAACGGGTAAGTCTCCTTTCGTTCGCTCCATCAGTGGCTCACGTTATCTAGACACGCGTAAGTGGACGTTGACATAGCCCACCGTGTACCGGTCCTCACCCGTCGTTGAGCGTAGTTGTGCTTTACAGTACATTCTGTTGCACCTTCTCGGATACAAGCTGTCTATTGATGACCTCAAGGCGTTCAGACAAATTGACTCGCTGACCCCTGGCCACCCGGAGGCGCACCACACCGATGGTAGCACAACTTGTCGCGAACCCCCTATCTCGTATTCTGACAAGTATTTGTATTTAGGTGTCGAGGTCACCACTGGTCCTCTTGGTCAAGGTTTTGCAAACGGGGTCGGCCTTGCCGTGGCTCAGGCTCACCTCGGTGCTGTCTACAACCGCGATAATTTCGACCTTGTAAATAACTACACCTATGGTAGGCGCCATTGACACGCTATCTGGACGACCTATTAATTTTTGCCTTTTTAGTCTTTTGCGGAGATGGCTGTCTCATGGAGGGTGTTGCATGCGAAGCTGCATCTCTTGCTGGGCACTTGCGGCTAGGCAACCTCATCGTTGTATGTCCATCCCACGTTCGCGAGACACCTTCACAGTACTCATGAATGTTGCCAGATCTACGACGACAACCGTGAGTTTGGATACTTGCTAACCCGCTGCCATTTTATACTTCCCTTCTGAACAGATATTTCCATCGACGGCGATACCGCTATTGCATTCACCGAGGATGTCGGTCAGCGATTCTTGTCATATGGTTGGCAAGTTCTTCCTGTTGAAGGCGGAGACAGGTGACGTGCGATTATACTGTCTGTGTCCTTTTACCAACCAGTTATGGTAGCGACCTCAATGGGATCTACAACGCGATCGCAGCGGCTCGCAGCGAGAAGTCCAAGCCCACGCTCATCCCGCTGCGAACAACGATTGGGTATGGCTCCAAGCAGCAGGGTACTCACGGCGTCCATGGTTCTCGTGCGTGACTACATTATCGCATCATGCCCCCTAGCCTAATTAACCGCCCATACAGCCCTCAAGGCTGACGACATTCAATCTCTCAAGAGCAAATTTAATTTCCCAACGGATCAATCCTTCCATATTCCCGATGAGACATATGCGACATACAGGGCAGCCGCCCGCCGTGGCGCCGAGCTTGAGACAGCTTGGACGGCGTTGCTGGCCAAGTATGGCGAGGCTTACCCGAAGGAGCACGCGGAACTCACGCGTCGAATTACCGGAAAGCTCCCAGATGGATGGGAAAAGTCTCTGCCAGTCTACAAGCCCAGCGACGCCGCGCTGGCTTCTAGGAAGTACTCCGAAATTGTACTGACTGCCATAACATCCAAGCTTCCAGAGCTCTTAGGAGGTTCGGCAGATTTGACCGGTAGTAATTTGACCAAGACCAAGGGAACTGTCGACTTCCAGCACCCTAGCACCGGCCTGGGAGATTATTCGGGAACCTATATCCGCTACGGTGTCCGTGAGCATGGTATGGGTGCAATTGCCAACGGTCTTGCGGCATATGGCGCCATTATACCCTTTGTGGGGACTTTCTTGGTGCGTACGATGGCGAACTAGATTTACCTCTTCCTCACCCGGGTGCAGAACTTTGTATCGTACGCTGCTGGTGCTGTGAGGTTATCAGCTCTCAGCAAGCACCGGGTAATCTGGGTTGGTGAGTGGTATTCCGTTGCCCCTCGACCGTTTACTGATCCATCTATCGATTGTAGCGACTCACGACTCCATTGGTCTTGGTGAAGATGGTCCCACACACCAGCCTATTGAAACTGCTGTGCACTTGCGTGCCATCCCGAATCTCGACTTTTGGCGCCCCGCAGACGGCAATGAGACCTCTGCGTCATACCTGGTTGCGATCCGAAGCGAAGAGACCCCTTCGGTTCTTTCGCTCTCCCGCCAGAACCTCCCCAATCTGGAGGGATCCTCGATTGAACGCGCTACACGCGGTGGATACGTACTGTACGAAGTTGAGGGCAAGGAAGACTTGACAATTGTTAGCAGTGGAAGTGAAGTTGCGATTGCATTGGAGGCCGCAAGCAAGCTCAAAAACGAGGGCCTTAAAATCCGTGTTGTGAGCTTGCCGTGTTGGTCTGTGTTCGACAAGCAAGACAAGGAATACAGGCTGAGTGTCTTGAGGAGTGGCGCTCCGATCCTGTCCTTGGAGGCCTTGTCGACCGTTGGATGGCAAAAGTACAGTCACGAGGCAAGTACCGTCCGTGCGTGAGGTTATGGTTATGTTGATGACCGGTTGTAGCAATATGGCCTGCCGGCATGGGGAGCATCTGGTCCATACCAGAGGGTCTACGAGAAATTTGGTATTACCGGCACAAGTAAATCTATCCATTTGCATCTGTGATTTGGGCTGACTCTTGCCACTCCAGACATTGCTGTTGTGGGCAAGAAAGTGATCAGTTTCTATAAGGATAAGCAGGTTGTTTCTCCTCTTGAAAAGGCTTTGTAAAATGGCTGTAACATCAAAAGCTCAATAGAGCTGACTGTAGTATCCGTGTAATTATGAATAGACGTTCAGACTGCCATGTTGACTTTCGGAGTGCGCAGCGAGGCATTGGGCATGGATATCGATAGTCGCTGGTGTCTACATCGAATTAACACGTCTATTTTCGGTGGACAGTCATGTTGTCCCAGGCAGCTCTCTCCTCGTCCTCCTTGATGACAGACTCAATATGAGGCTTGAGGTAGCGGACGTCCTGTAAGACGAGAATCAGGGAGAACCAGAGTGGATAGCGCTGCGCATACGTCTTTGACTGAGACCCACTTCTCCTTTGGCAAGTCTTTGTGAACAGCGCTCGCATGCAACGACACCTTCATGCGGTATGCACGATCGTATGCTTCGCGGGGGGTCAGACGTCCCAAAGCCTGTAGCACGTTCGCGCGATCAAGCAGTCTAGCAATTAGAGCGCAACTCACCCTCTGTACTTCGGGTAACTCTTCCATTTCTGTCAAGAGTTGGCGTAAGAGACAAGAACGACGCGACACACTCAACACGCACGAAGGTCGTCGTACTTGAGGCCCATCCGGCGGTAACCCATCACGTCGGCATACCAGTGAGCGACGGGGGTGACGAGGCGCTTGAGCGTGCGGGACGAGCGCACGTAGGGAGCGAGTGAGGGCCCGAGTGCGTTCATCGCGTGTTGTTTGTGTTTTTTTGACAAGCTGCTCCAGTTCACCGGAACCACTCGGAAACAAAGTTTGTCCTTGTTTGGCTGCGAATAATAAATAATATAGATAAGATCGAAAAAACTATAAATTCTCTCTCGTCCAGATACCAGCGATCGCAAGTCATGGCATCGCCCAAACCCAACCCCCACGAGCGCACGTACATCATGGTCAAGGTATCCATTTCTCCCCCCCCCCCCCGCGCGGCGAGCCCACTCACCCGACATCCCCAACTAGCCTGACGGCGTTGATCGCGGGCTCATCGG
>JBBPNQ010000555.1:0-14844 GCA_038090975.1 Boletellus pseudochrysenteroides
CAAACGAAGAAGTGCGCTCGAGCTCGAGGGAGTCACTGCGACTACTGGCTCATATGGTGAATTGCGTGTAGAGTTCGATCAATCCGGTTGGTTCCCCAGACACGCGTTTATTCCCTCGGAGATGGACTCGGGCGACAAGTGGGAAGCATGACCGAGCTCTGAATCTCATCAGTCTCACTCTTTTCCACCTTCACCTCTGAATCTGGACGGAATATCGCTTTTCCTCGCTTTCAATGCACCTGTATCCCTCGTTTCTACTCTGCCTTTCCACCTGGTCCCTTTCAGCACCTAGTCTACCCGACCGAGGAAATGCCAATTCCCGACTGACGTATGACCAAGTTTGACATCATTGTCACAACCTTATGTCCCTCGATAATTTGGACCACCTGAGGTGTTGTGGGGAGGGGGGGGGGAAGGTACACAAGTAAATACACTGGGTTGATATGTGTACAGGCGATGTACTTTGAGAGAGGCACGATAAAGAGAGCCAGGGTGAGGGCAGGAGCATAAAGCACCTGAGAATGAGTGCTAGCTGCGAGCTGGTGGGTGGACGAATGAATACAACCTCAGGATGTGCCAGACTTGCGCTTGAGCACTCGGGGTACCGTGTCATTGACACTTTCGCGGATAGTATCTGCCAGCTCCACTCTGCGAGACATATGCCGCGCTCAACGTCCCAGTCGATGGCCTAACTGTGATAACTAATTGATCTCTTCGTTTTATCCGTCGGATGGGGATGCAGACAAAGACATGGGGACCTTGCAAGGTGTACGGACTATGCGCTCTGTCGGCCACCTTGATGAGAAAGAGGTTGTCATTGAGCTGAGTTTCAAACACGTTTGGTGTGACCTTCGAGTTCATAATTCGGCTTTATGGTGCTCACTGTCTGACTTTGCACGCATCCACAAACATGTCAGAATCCCTCTACGCGTCGTGCGCGCAGGTCCTGATCCTATGTCAGGGCATAAAGGATGACCTGTCGGTTCTTCTCGATCCCGTTTCTGGCTTTGCGCCCAGACTAAGACAACTATGTCGCGATCAGTGAGTCCTCACGCACATCGCTCTACACATCATCCTAGATCGTGGTTCAATCAGAGTCGATGAATTAGAGAGTGGCGCCACCTCAGACGCGTCGCGGGTCGAAGTAGAGACGCTACGGATGGAAGCCAACACTTGGGGTCTATTACAAACACTCATGGCGTGCGTGGACCCGTCTTTTCCTTTCGTCCGGTCACAAATCCCTGTACAGCGCCCGAAAAACCGAGCCGGAGCACCATCTCAATCCACGCACCCTCCTCACGGAGAACCCATTCACCCCAACGTTGACCCTCGCGCAGGCAATCATGCACGCGTCGCCCTTGCTCGCAGAACTCGTCATCGTTCGCGAGTGGCTCCACGAGACGGCTTTAGCACCACAACATCCCGAAGCCACCACCGGTTACTGGAAATTCACAAAGCACAACGTGATGCAGGCGTTACGCACGGGGAAAGGGGCGCGGGAGGGACTCGTGACAGAGTTTGATCCGGATTCTGTGAATAGAGGGGATGGCAAGTCGTTGGCTGCGGATGACGCGGTGAGTGAGCAGAGTGCGTCTGTTCTAAGCTCAGGCGACTGAGTCTGTCCTTTGCAAGGCCTTTGAAAAAACGTTGACTCAGTCGCTGTATTCGTTCGTGCGCGCTGGGAGATTAGATGAAGCGGTCCAACTCTGTCGAAAAGCCCACCAACCGTGGCGCTCCGCGAGTATCCGTGGGTCACTACTGTTCCAATGGCGAGCCATTGGTGAGTCACAGGAAGCTCGATTGGCGCGCTTGTACTCATGTTCTACGAAGCAAGCGGACCACGCGAGGAAGGGTTCGAGGACGAAGATGATGCAGAGGGCTGGCAAGGAAACAGACGCAGGCGACTGTGGAAATCGACTTGTGTAAAGGCTGCTCTAAACGTAAAGAGACACCGTCTTCACTCCTGTCAGCTGTCTTATATCTCTATAGCCCAACTTGCCCGATCCAGAGCGGGTACTATATGCGGCGCTCGCACCAACCCCACAAACGTTTAATGTCCTCAAGTCAGCATGTCGGACCTGGGAAGACCATCTGTGGGCTCAAATAAGTATACTATGTGAAGAGAAGCAAACCGCGGAGATGATTAAGCTGGGGGGAGGTTACTGGGAGGGTGGATTGGAGGTACTCAATGGTTTACCTATTCCAATGGATGATGCAGACGAAAGAGAGGAAGAGGAGTGGGAGAAGGAAGCAACTGCAGGGCTGGAGACGCTAAGTGGCGTCATCGTTGACGATGGGTGAGATATTACTTTACTCTCCTCTCGTTTTCGTGTTGACCAGCGACCTGGCAGACCTTCAGCCGATAATGCCTTTCATGTCTCTCAATTGGCAATTATCCTCGATCGGACTAACCCGTTGTTAGAGACATTTGCGGCTGGGCTGAGGGATGGCATATACGATTCCGGGTCATCAGAGTACGTGTCCCTCTTTTTTGTGCCGGGAAAGAATATGCATCTCTGTGACAGATACCCCACTATGACGCGATTTTTTGCTCACTTGTGTTTGTTTCTGCAAATGATCGATATTTCTGTACCACCACTAGCCACTCAGGTAATCTTGGAGGCGTATCTTCAAGTCCTCGAGGTCAGTATCAATTATAAATCGACTCCAAACCTTATGTTTAAAGCCCCTGGATCCAGAGTGCTGGTCGACGAGAACTTATTGCCATGTATGCTAGTGCATTGGGCGATAATGCTGTGGAACGTTACGCGATGTTCCTCACTTCCCTCGATCTTTCCGCCGACATCAAGGAACGAAAATTGGCACTCACACGTGCACGTGAACACGGTCTTGACGTAGATCGTGTTGCCATTGTCACCGCCGAGCGAACGATCGAGAAGGCCTTTGATGTTTGTGGTGTTTTTTTTGGTTTCTTGAATTGTGTTAAAGTTGGGGTTCGGCAGCTGCTACCTCAGCTGAGAGGCCCACTTCCATCGATTATCGCACTACAAAATCCACCGTCGGAGGTGGAGACGTTGTTACTCCGCTCCATAGAATGGACATGCTTTATGGAAACTACTTATGACACTGCACTCGAACAAGCTACAGTGATATTGCGGTATTTCCTTGGTATGTCTAGTGCTCTAACGTCAATCCGTCACTCACCTGCACCAAGGTTCAGGACGTGTCGCTTTGGCGCGCGGCCTGTTGGACATGCTGCCGCGTGAACTTGCCTCCATCGATGAACCCGAGGAACGTGCGACGGAGTATCTCCACTACAGGCAGTTCTTCAACGTCTGGGGGCTTCTCGATCGAGTAGTAGAATGTCAGTCATTGGAAGCCTCTTTGATGAACAAGGATACTCGGGTAGCGTGGTTGAAGGACTACAAGGTAAACGAATACGTTCTATACCCCCGTATCGCTGATGTCATCCCCATCAGGGCCTCATTGACCAAGCACGCGAGTCCATCGTGAAACTACTCACTTCTGACTGGATGCTACCAGACCAACGCAACCCTGCTGGTTTGTACACTCAGTTTTCCTCTATTCCTACTTATGATCTCGCACAGATCGCCGGCATCGTGAAATGCTACGCATCCGACAAATTTACATACCAGAGTTGATTCTGCGGTTGCACGTCATGCTGTACTCTTCGAGGGAGCATATACCAGGGTCTGTACCCGTCTTTCTCGCGCTGTTTTTTCAAACTGACACACAGGCTAGCAACCTCAAAGTCGCGCTCGAATTCGTCAACATTATCGCAGATTCACGGTACAAGCTCTACGATGACTTTTTGCACTCGGATGGACGCAGACTTGCGGAGTACTTGGGTGCGGTGAGGCGAGCTGTGTTGGCAGGGCTGGAGAGCGGTGGCTCGGATCCGTTCAGGGTGATCTCTTCCTGATGTGTATTCACGGAGGACAATGGAATGGCTGTGAGACCGAATCCGTTCCCGTGAGACAAAAGTGAGCGCAGCCGAGTTAGACCATGTGACAAAAGAACGGACCTTGACTACCCGCGCCAGTCGGAGGACAAGCTTATCTCACAATCAAACCCCCATCATGAATTTCTTGGACAAGGTCCTCAGTTATGCCGAACGGCTTCCAGAGGGTATCGAACGCACTCGCGATCAGATAATCGGTATGTCCAATGATCCTGCGTGATGCCATCGTTCTCTTACCATATCTACCGTTGTGGTACGCCAGGTATTCTGGATCCAGACCGTGAGTAATCGATGACTTCGGGATGTTCGATCTGACGGATTCTGTCCGGGACGTGTAGGTCGTCACGATACACCGGAAGAGAAACTCAATGATGAGATTCGGGCCGGGATCAATGCCAGCCATCGATTCGATAGCTTTGCGGGCGAGAGGCAGGAGAACGCAATCAAGTGGTACGTGAATCGTGGTTTGTGTGTGTGCTGCGGTGGGGCTGAACTAGTGTGGCTTTTTCCCCCGCCAAGGCATATCGATGGACAGGATTATATGTGGGCTGTGTCCGAGTTGCTCGACAGCGCGAAGGACGTGATCTTCATTCTGGTACGCGTTTCTCTGATTGCCAATGCGATTCCTCCGCTGAAGAGTACGACAGGATTGGTGGCTCACACCGGAATTATACCTTCGGTATGTCACCCGAAACTTCCACAGTACGAACGTGCGATGCTCATTTCCGCTCAAACAGCCGACCCCCGGCGCAGAATGAAGAGTGGCGTCTCGACAGGCTGTTGCAGCGCAAGGCTCAACAAGGCGTCAAGATCTATGTCGTCGTTTACAAGGAAGTGACCCAGACAATGACCATGAGTTCCAAGCACACCAAGGCAAGGAATGCGAGAGTTGTGTACCCCTGACACGACTCTGACCAGGCTGACAGGCTGCGCTGGAAGATCTCCATCCAAATATTGCGTGTATGCGCCACCCCGATCATATCGGTAGCAAGGGTGCGTAATGAAAAATGTGCTCCGTAGGTGTTCTTAAACTATCATCCCCAGATACGGTCGAGTTTTGGTCACATCATGAGAAGGTTTGCGTGGTATCATCAGAGGGAGAAGGTATTTTGATGCACGTTTTATGCGTAGGTCGTCGTGGTCGACAACCACAGCGCCTGTATTGGAGGATTAGATTTATGTTTCGGACGTTGGGATACACACAATCACCCATTGGCTGACGTTCATCCCACTGACTTCGCGCGCACTCTCTTCCCCGGACAAGACTACAACAACGCTCGTTACCTAGATTTCCAGGACGTCCCGAGCTATATCAGTAATGCGGCCTCCATTCTAGAGACTCCGAGGATGCCCTGGCATGATGTGAGTGGGTTTCTTGGACATAAAGGTTCACTGGCTGGATACTATGTTGCAGGTTCATATGACAATATGCGGTTCTGTGGTGCTCGATATTTGCCAGCATTTCGTAGAGCGCTGGAATGAAATCAAACGCCGCAAGGTACGTGTTGAATTGAATTCCCTGCCACGTACTAGGCTCAACATCTCTTCTCAGTATCGTGATGATCCGTGCGTAGCGACGCTAAAGTGGTCGTATCATCTCACCCACCCCTTTCACAGGAGGTTTGATTGGCTCGCTCTTCCCCACAACATAGGGGCCGCACCCACCGAAGCTGTCGCTCGTACGTACAACCCCCTTATCCCCTACCAATTCCCCTGGTGGGCGCCCGTTTACGTATTTCTAGGTCACCCTCACCGTGAACAGTGGCATCAGGTTGGCAGACAGTTTAGGCAGCGGTTTCACCTTGATTTCGGTGACAGGGTCGAACACCCGTACGCACCTCCACCACATGGGACATGCCGTGTGCAAGCTGTTCGCAGCGTGTCGGACTGGAGTCACGGTGTCCTCACAGAACATAGCATTCAGAACGCTTGTACGTTTACTCTCTTCCACACCCCGTATGGGCTTGACGATATCCTAACGGAGCTTGTTATCACTGCCAGATATTCAACTGATTCGCGAATCTAACCACTTCATCTATATCGGTAGGTTCTGGTCCTATGTTCTGTATCCGTCTATTGATGGCGTAATGTCTGCCCCACGGTGGTCATGGGCGCTGTTAACCGCCAACAGAGAATCAATTCTTGTGCGTAGGATATGCTCCGTCCGCATTGTGATATATTTACTGACTCGGCGTGGTATATCCAGCATATCAAATACCCAGAACGAAGGGGCAGTGAAGAACCAGATCGCAAAGGCCTTGGTGGAGCGTATCGTTGAGGCTGCTCAGGCTGGGAAGAAGTTTAAGGTTAGTGGCGTGAATAAAGGGGCTGATCTGCGCTCTCTAATTTAGGCGATACCTCTAGGTCATCGTCGTCATTCCAGAGGTCCCAGGATTTGCGGGAGACATCAAGAATGAGTCCGCGTTGAAGACGATCATGGCGGCACAGTATCGTACCATCAACAGGGGCGGTTATAGTATCTATGAGGAGATTCGCAAGGCAGGCTATGAGCCGTGGGTGTTTCCATCGCTATTTTGCGCGTTTCTATGGCCTCATAATCCCTGTTAGGATGGATTATATCCGGTTCTTCCACTTGCGCTCCTATGACCGTATTAACGCACCAGCGTGTGAGTTCACTCCCATTTCTTGCAATACTGGTGCTTGATGGAAGAATTTCCATATTTGACAGCACTAATTTCGCAAATGGAACAGGTTTCAGGCGTGACGTTCCATGAAGCGCAGATTGCGCTTGCGCGTCAGTGGGTGGGGAGGAACTTTTATGGAAAAGACGTCCCCCGGGAGGTTTACATCAAAGTGCCCCAGGAAGCGAAAACTGGGCTCACCGACACAGAAGAAAAGGGTGTCAAGAAGGACAAGGTGCCCCTTCCTCAATCTATCGAAGCTGCGAGACAGGTCATCGCACAGTTCGAGTCCGGTGCGCAGAATCTGCGGTCGGACGAGAGGGTGGCGGATTCAGTGTCCCATCATGCGTTGCAAGGAAGGCGTTCATTGCTTGATGAGACATGGTTGGGGTCGGAAGAAGAGGAGCTGAACTGGTGCGTAATTCCATGATTGGTGATTGACGAAACTTGAAGCTGAAGGACCGAGACAGTTATGTCTCGGAGCTGCTGTATATCCACACCAAAGTCATGATTGTGGATGACAGGCGTGTCATTGTAAGTACCGGTTTTATGTTACGCGCATGATGGGATCGACGAGAATGACCCAGATGGGATCTGCCAACCTCAACGATCGCAGTCAAAAGGTGAGTTGCCACTGTGGGCCCTATGTTGTGGGTTTGGAGCTGAACGTTGTGTAGGGCGATGGTGACTCTGAGATTGCGCTTGTAGTGGAAGACGACGATACAATTCGGACGACGATGGACGGGCATCCCTATGCGGCAGCACGATTTGCTGCTACGCTGAGACGGAAATTATTCAGAGGTGTGAAAGCCATTCTATAGAAAGGAACGCATGGACCTGATTGCGGATCGCAGAGCACCTGGGTCTTATTGAGCCGCAGCATACGACCCATCGTTCGGATTCGTTCATGCGGCCAGCTCCGATACCCAACGAGGATGAGACGTATTTGCCCGAGGATGCTGGGGTTGCGGACCCCCTTTCGGACGAGACGCTTGAGTTGTTTTATAATACGGCACGTAAGAACAGGGAGATATTCACCGAGTTGTTCCGGCCTGTGCCCACGAACCTTGTCCGATCGTGGTCAGCCTACGAGGTTCGTAATTGTGCAGTTGGTGCAGTGTGTCAAATGACTTTAAGACGAGCAGAATTACGTGCCAAAGGTGAAGCCGGGACATGTTGTGCCGGGCGTACCTTTACACCGGGTCAAGGAACGTCTGGGTCAGGTCAAGGGTTCTCTGGTCGAGTGCCCGTTGGTGAGCCGCTCATGGTCCTGGGGTCTGATCTGCGCTGACAGAGAACAGGACTTTTTGATTGATGACAAGGAATTCGTGGAGTGGATTGGACTGAACCCTGCGTTGCCGGTGTACATCTAAGGAGAATATGTAACGAAAGCTGTATTTGACGGAATCTATAAGTCTGCCGCGTGTGCTTGTGGAGCCGTAAGGAGGGCGGAGATTGTCCAGTTTTGAATATTTGGGGCCAAGCGTAACAAGCCTGTCATACCCTCCCATTATTCCCTTTTCCTCTCAGTCTACTCATCGCGCCCTTCTCTCCGCCACCCGCCTCCCTCGTTGCTCGCCATCGTCCCCAACGATGAGCTCGATAAACGAATACAGCCGTGGTCTCCATGACCCGTTTCTCTCCCACCTCATCGCTCTGCTTTCGACGTACGAGCTCTGTCCCATGTCTACCCCCCTGCCCCGATACGACGGTCCTGGCGACTGGCAGACGGACTCTATCCTCCGCTCCCTCGCTGCCGTCGCCCGCAGAATGTACACCGCAGAGGAAGCCCTTGCCTCCATAAGGGCATCCGAGTCCTGGCAAGCAAACGGTCCAGAGACTAAGAAAAGGCGCAGCGTAGGCGACACTCCCATACCCTCCTCGTCCTCTTCTCAGAAGGGCCATATTCCTTCTTCCCCCTCACAGCCTAGCACGATGACCGCCAAGCACGCTAACGGCCGCAACGGCTTCTTCTCAAGCAGGTCTGATATTACCGTCAGTAGCATCGATGGTCCGACGGATATCAAGATGATGGCAGAGGACGCAATGGTGGGCGTCGCTGGTGTTGATCGCGTTCCGTCTGCTAGATCGATCAGCTCTCGCGTTCAGAACATGTCGTTATCGCTGGACAACATCCCCAACAACTTTGACACTTCCAGACTCCAACGCACGTTGTCACACTCGTCCGCCTCGGCACCCCCAACCTCCCATCCCGAGTACATGTCATGCCCTACCTGTGGCAAGACGATCACCGATACAATAACAATGAGTCTCATCAACGGGAGTTTCAACGGATCCCCCTCAGGGTCACCGCTCGTCGTTCCTCCCGGTCCTCTTGCTGCTGCTGCGTTTGAAAGCGGCATGAGTGCCGTCGAGGAACTTCGTTTGCTCAAGGCGCAAGTCCAGGATGTCGCACGTGTTTGCAACGCTGTCGCACGCGGTGATTTGTCACAAAAGATTACCGTTCCTGTCCAGGGTGTCGTCATGGTACAGCTCAAAGACGTCATTAACACCATGGTATTTCCAGAACGCATAACGAGGCGAGTGATCCGTACTTATTTATGCGATTAGGTGGACAAATTGGGTCAATTTGCCAAAGAAGTCACTCGTGTCAGTCAGGAAGTCGGTACAGAAGGGTACGGTCGATATGCCTTTTTTGTTCCGTTTTTGAAAATCCCCCTTTTAGTAAATTGGGTGGACAGGCTCTTGTTCTGGATGTGGAAGGCACATGGCGCGAGCTCACAGGTGTTGTCAACAAGTTGGCTGCCAATTTGACCAGTCAAGTCCGGAGCATCGCCAAGGTCACGAAAGCCGTCGCATTGGGCGATTTGTCCAAGCAGATTGATGTCGATGCCCGGGGAGAAATCTTGGACTTGAAGAACACTGTCAACGGAATGGTTATCCGTCTCCGGGCATTAGCTGCCGAGGTCACTCGTGTTACACTTGAAGTCGGTTCTCAAGGAAAGTTAGGTGGCCAAGCGCACGTTCCTGATGTTGAAGGTGTTTGGTTCGAACTGGTTCGGAATGTAAGTCATCCAGGCGTTATGAGACTGTCGGTGCTCACCTTGTCGCAGGTGAATCGGATGTGTTCGAGTTTGACGGATCAAGTGCGGTCTATCGCCAAGGTCACAACTGCTGTCGCCAAGGGTGACTTGACCCAGAAGATTGAGATCCTAGTCGAGGGTGAGATGTCGACGTTGAAGGGGACTGTCAATTCCATGGTGGACCAGTTGAGCGCGTTTGCATCTGAAGTCACACGTGTCGCGTTGGAGGTCGGAACCCAGGGTATCTTGGGTGGTCAGGCTCGCGTCGAGGGTGTACAAGGCACTTGGGCAGATTTGACGCGCAATGTCAACGTGAGGTTCTCTCAAGTTGTGATCATTGGACTCGCCTGATGACACGCTACAGAAAATGGCTAGTAATTTGACCGATCAAGTGCGGTCCATCTCGGAGGTTACAAAGGCTGTGGCGTTGGGTGATTTGAGCAAGGTCGTCAACGTCGATGTCCAGGGAGAGATGCTTGATTTGAAGATGACTGTCAACTCGATGGTTGCTCAATTGTCGACGCTCGCGAATGAGGTCACTCGTGTGTCCTTGGAAGTCGGAACGGAGGGTATCTTGGGAGGTCAGGCTTATGTCCCTGACGTTCAGGGAATGTGGAAGGTTCGTCATCATCGTTGGCTACCGAGCCTGAGTTGACATATGCCTTTACTGGATAGGTCTTGACGGACAATGTCAACTTGATGGCTATGAATTTGACCAACCAAGTGCGTTCTATCGCTGAAGTCACCAAGGCTGTCGCAGCTGGTGACTTGACGAGGAAGATCGAGGTCGATGTCCGTGGTGAGATCAAGGAGTTGAAGGAAACTGTAAACGGCATGACTGAGAGTTTGAGCTTGTTTGCCGATGAAGTCACTCGTGTCGCAAGGGAAGTCGGTACGGAGGGGCGATTGGGTGGACAAGCCCGTGTGACCAATGTAGGTGGTACCTGGAAGGTGAGTTTCTGTTTGTGGTGGATGATAAGAACTGTTTATTGAAAGAAGCTCGCTGCTAGGATCTCACAGATAATGTCAATGTCATGGCTGCCAACGTGAGTGGTACTTTACTCCGCATTCAATCTACGCTCACGGGGGGGCGTCCCAGTTGACCTTGCAAGTGCGAACTATCGCCGTCGCCACAGTAAGTTCATCCGCGACTTTCGCATTCACAGGTCAAGCTCATCTAACTGATAGACCGCTGTCGCTCGAGGTGACTTGACGCAACAAATCACTGGTGTCTCGGTTTCCGGAGAGATGTTAAGCTTGGTTAACACCATCAACGACATGATTGCCCAATTAGCTATCTTCGCCAAGGAAGTCAAGAAGGTCGCCTTCGAGGTCGGTACGGAAGGTAAACTAGGTGTCCAAGCCGAAGTGGGCAACGTCCAGGGTATCTGGCAAGAAATTACGTACGTTGGCGTATCCCTTATGATCCACTTCATCATACTGATCGATTGTTTGTTCGCTGTGCAGAATGTCTGTGAACACCATGGCCGGAAACTTGACTACGCAAGTGCGTGGATTCGCCCAGATCTCGGCGGCAGCTATGGACGGCGATTTCACTCGGTTCATCACGGTCGAGGCAAGTGGAGAGATGGATTCATTGAAGACGCAGATCAACCAGATGGTGTTCAACTTGCGTGACTCGATCCAGAAGAACACTGCTGCGAGAGAAGCTGCCGAGTTGGCGAATAGGTCCAAGTCCGAGTTCCTGGCGAATATGTCCCATGAAATCAGGTACGAAGGGTGCTCCTAATCGTCGATGTCTGCGGGCTGCTGACATGACCAAAGAACGCCAATGAACGGTATTATTGGCATGACAGAGCTGACTCTCGATTCGGACCTGAACAGATCGCAGAGGGAGAGTTTGTTATTAGTCCACTCGTTGGCTCGCTCGCTATTACTGATCATCGATGATATATTGGATATTTCCAAGAGTGGGTCCCTCACATTTTACGGGAGCATTTCGGCTCAATCATTTTGTTCGCAGTCGAGGCTGGTCGTATGACTATGGAAGCAGTGTCCTATTCCCTCCGTCAGACGGTATTTGGAATTTTGAAGACTTTGGTCGTCCGTGCATCGCAGAACAATCTGGACCTCACCTATGATGTAGACCCCGATATCCCAGACCAGTTGATCGGCGATTCTCTCCGGTTACGCCAAGTTATCACGAACCTCGTCGGCAATGCAATCAAGTTTACACCCTCCAAGGTCACACGCAAAGGGCACGTCGCCCTCAGCACGCGACTTCTCGCGCTGGACGACCAGAGTGTTACTCTGGAGTTCTGTGTCATGGATACGGGTATTGGCATTGCCAAAGATAAGTTGAATCTTATCTTCGATACCTTCTGCCAGGCGGATGGATCTACGACACGTGTATGTATTGGAACCCTTTTCTCGCATCCGGCGCAAAAACGTTTTAATCACCGATTTTTGGGTGACAGGAATATGGTGGAACTGGTCTGGGTCTCTCAATTTCCAAACGCCTCGTCAACCTCATGCAAGGCAACATGTGGGTCGAAAGTGAGGTTGCCAAGGGCAGCAAGTTCTTCTTCACAATCACGTCCCAAATAAGCCAAAGTCCGATGGAGCACACCTTACAAAAGATGCAGCCTTTCCAAAGGCGTGCTATCATGTTTGTCGATACGCTATGTGATACCACTTGCGTCGTGCAAAGAATTCAAGAACTTGGTCTCAAGGCATATGTAGCCCACGATATCGCCGACATTGCGGACAAGGAACGTTGCCCCCACTTTGATACTATTGTGGTCGATTCTCTCACGATGGTGTGTTGTGTCAATTTCTTTCTTTGTCCATCCCAGTTTGACCTCGTGGCGCTCAGACGGAGAGTATAAGAGAATATGAACACCTGCGCTACATCCCGATTGTCTTGTTGGCACCTTCGATGCCCAGATTGAACCGTGAGTGTAGCCGCCACTCGACTCATCTCGTGCTCTCAACTAATACGGTGTTCCAGTCAAGTGGTGCTTAGATAACAGCATCAGCTCTCAAGTGACGACCCCTGTAACGGCACAGGATCTTGCAGCTGCCTTGATTTCAGCCCTGGAGTCGAATACTGTATCTCCGGTTTCTGCCCCGAATGACATCGTCTTTGACATTCTCCTCGCCGAGGATAACATGGTCAACCAGAAACTAGCCGTGAAAATCCTAGAGAAATATGGCCATTCAGTGGAGATTGCCGAGAACGGCAGCTTGGCTGTAGATGCGTTCAAGACGAGAATTCAACAGGTCAAGCCATTTGACATCATTCTTGTAAGTCTACTTTTCGTTGGTAGATGATGATCCATAGGTGTTTACCTCTGTGTATTAGATGGACGTATCGATGCCCTTCATGGGAGGGATGGAAGCCACGGAGCTCATCCGAGCCTATGAGATGCATAAGGGTCTCTTGCGGACGCCAATTATTGCACTTACTGCACATGCTAGTGCGTCTGATTTGCACTCTATCGATCGTCAAACTAATGGCTACTCCAGTGATTGGTGACCGTGAACGATGCTTGCAGGCTGGCATGGACGATCACATTACGAGTACGTATCTTGTTTATTGTTTGTTGAAGCGTTATCGACTATTCGGTCCTGTACCAGAACCATTACGACGCGGCGACCTCTTGAACTCGATCAACAAACTTGCTGGTGAGCGCGCTCAGCTTGCCAAGCAGCATCATTTGTTGCAGAGACCGCCTGCACTCATGGCCCCATAGGAAACTCATGTCTCTGGAATACCCGAAACCTCGTACTCTTATCTCAATCTTTGTGATATCCTATCTGCCACCCCGTCTTGTCTGTACTTAGTGTAGTATCGCTCTCCGTATGTTTCCAACACTCATGACACTCAAACGTACCTACCTGCAAGTGTATTAGTTTTTTCGACTGACGCTTCTTTGTCGCTCGATGTGTTGACTGCCACGTAATTATAATAATCCTCGTACTTTTCACTTGCTTTCCACCAGGCCTTGTCCATGCCTCTGTCCATGCCCTGGCACGTTCGTGACGGACCTCCGAATCAAGCATGCCAGCAGTGACATTTCACTTGCACGGTACTCGAAGCCAAGAATAGTTTCGACTCCGTGGCGCATGCAGGCCGGTCGATCGGCGGGCCGTGGTCGCGGTACCGACGGAGGAAAAGGCAAGTGTTACTAGCCGAGGATACAACAGCGGGTCACCGACGGTGGTACGTACAGCTAAAGTATCCACCAATCAGAGTCCTCAAAGGGTCTCTGAACGATGCCGGCACTGCCTCCAAGTAGCGCAGGAAACGTGAATGCGTGACCCTTGAACTTGTTTCCTTGTGTTGCCGCATCGCAGCTCTCACGTGGAGTCGCCAGGCAACAACGTTCACATATACTATGTACAGTTTCAAACTTGAAGGTTTTCGCCACCGAGCCGTGTACCTCAATATGCCGAGATTTAGGATGACTTCATGGGAAAGCCAAAGGAGAGCGCGTCTCCTCTGCCAAGCACGTACAGAAACGCGAACGCACTGCTTGGATTTCTTTCTTTCTCTTTTTGGTTGCTCTGCTGTCACGAGTCCGATGAAAAATACCAGTACGCTCTGCTTTACACGCCATCTTTTTTTTTTTTAAGTAGGTATCCAGAGTGAAAGGTCCATCATTGAAAGAGGGCGCGAGCGAGCCAGGCTGCAACCATTTATGGTACATGGAAGGGTGCAACGGGATGGTGGGGAACGCAAAGTTAAAGGCTGGGGATCTCGGATCCAACGGGCGCGATGACCCCTTTATTTAGAGGGAGATGAACGCGCCAAAGAGGGCAGCGAGAATGCACACGGCCATGTTGCCTGTGTTAAAGCCGGCCGCGCCGTTGGTGCCGAGCGAGTTGGGGTCGCTAGAGGTACTGGTCGAGCTCGGACTGGCACTACTCGAGGATGAGGTGCCAGAACCACCGGTGAGCTAAACATCGCAAAAGGAGGCGCGTGAGTGCGCTTTGTGATGGACACGGAATGAGCGAGGTATGACGACCTACCGACAGGTTACCGCCGCAAGCCGAGTTCCAGCCAGAGATGGCTGTTTGCGCCTCGTCTTGGACGGTGGGTTCGGCGCTGACGAGACAGGACATGCACTGCTGCAACTCGCTGCCGATGTCGCTGGCGCACAGGCAGGTGAGATCAGCATTACAGTTCTAAAGTAACGGTATATTGAACGCATGGGACACATAGGACAAGGAACGGGCTTACGGTCATGGT
>JBBPNQ010000556.1:0-14831 GCA_038090975.1 Boletellus pseudochrysenteroides
GCAGGCCAATTTTGGATGGCTTCAACCTTCAAATTATCCATCTTGATCCCATCACGAGATACAATCATGCCAAGGAATTCTACTTCTTGAACATGGAAGGTGCACTTTTCTGATTTTGCAAATAAATCATGTTCTTCTAGACGACAGAGGACTTCTTTGACTATTCTGTCATGATCTTTGAGATTGGGAGATTTCATAAAAATCATGATGTCATCGATGTAGACAATGACAACATCATCCATATTGGCAAAGACCTCGTTCATCATGGTTTGAAACATGGCAGGGGAATTGCAAAGACCAAAGAACATAACCGTGGGTTCGAAAGAACTGCAGTGGCAGACAAAGGCGGCTTTCCATTCGTCACCTTCTTTGATGCGGATATTATTATATCCCCAGCAAAGATCAATTTTGGTAAACCATTTTGAACCTTTGAGCTTGTCTACAAGCTGTGAGATCAATGGTAATGGATAGTTGTTCTTAACTGTGTGCTCATTGAGATACTGATAATCTTGCACCATTTGTTTACAACCATCTTTCTTTGGAACAAAGAATACTGGTGATGTTTGTTCAGATTTAGAAGGGCGAATATATCCTTTCTTTAGTTGGTCATCGACGAAATCAGAAACTTCTTTCTGTTCATCGGTGGATAAAGGTATTAATTGGCCTTTCTTTGGGACGAAGATGTCTTTGAGATCAATTGCATGATCCCAGGGTTTCTTAACGGGCATACATTTGGATTCTATCTTCGAGAAGACCTTAAGATATTTATGGTATTCTCTAGGAATGAGATCCTTGGGTTTAGGATCAGGTTTAGACGGAGGTGTCATGGCTGTCTTGATTCGATGATAGTGATGTAATGCATCTTGTTCATCAGATTCAATCTGACGAGCAAATGCAGGTTTGCCATGAAGGGAGTTACATAACCAGGAACATCTAGTCATATGGACTTGTCCAGTAGACCAGTCTATTTCTGGGTTATGGTTCTTAAGCCACATATAACCAAGTATCATCTGATTCTTTCCAAGATCAGTGACTTCTGCAATTGTACATTCTCGGTGTCCTTGGAAATCAAGAATAACTTTGGCTTGATGTGTGATGGAACCAGCAGAGTTGGTAGTACCATCAGCATTGTAAACCGGAACTGGTTGAGCTAAGGCTATAAGGGGAAGTTTGTTCTTGTTTGCAAAGGTTCAATCAATAAATATTGTATTGGCTCCACTATCAAGAAGTGCGGAAGCTTTAATGAAGCGATCACGGTGGCACGTGGGAGCAATGGCAATAGGGAGAACTATTTCGCGAGTATGGATGGATCTGATCCATGCATGTTCTGGAATTCCTATGGAAGTAATAGAGGAAGGTGTGTGAACAGAATCAAGCACCAGTACTATGCCCCGGCCGAGCTTCTGTTCAACAGAAGACCCTGTTTGGCTATAATTTAGATTGGAAGAGGAGTCACTAGAAAGGGAACACAAGGAAGCATTGGCAACTTGAATACCCAGATGATTCAAGTCACTCTGGCTTTTCCCTTATTGGAAGAAGACAAGGATCCATGTTTTTGGCAAGCCTGTTCAGCTTCTTTCATATTATAGACCAGTCCTTGAACATAGTGGGCACCACCATCATCGGCGGAGTCCAAGCTTTGTTCATCAAGGGAACGAATCTTTCGATGAAAACAGGAACAAGAAGATTTATGATCACCACGAGACCAGTGACATTCACAGCATCGTGTTGATGGTTTAGTGCAGTTTTTGGAAATATGGCCAGAAGCACCACAATTATAACATCCAGCCGGTGGACATTTGCGAGGAGAAGAAGAAGACAGTTTCTTCAAGATGGCATCAACGTCCATGGCGTTAGGATCTTGGTTAGAATGGAAACGGGAGTGAGATGATTCAAATTGGGCAGAGGTGGTTGGTTTATTCAGGAAGTGTTGCATTTTGGATATCTGTCCGACATCAAGGAGAGACTCAAGATAATCATGAAGGATATGAGTACGTTCTCTGTGGCGAATGATTTCATTTCGTAAGTCAGAAAGGATATTTCCTTCCAAGATGTACGCGGCGTGAGAATCTTCGATGGTGGCTTCTTTTGCAAGCTTCTTGAATTCTTCAACATAGTCAAAGACATGGACTTTGTTGGTCTGCTTAAGCTTCTGGAGCTTTCAGTATGCCCAATCAGGTTTAGCAACAGGACGGAAGTGTTCCTTGAGATCTTTCTCAAGATTTCCCCATTGGTATTCTCATCCTTGTTGTAAGCGAGCAGATGCAAAGGTACCGGCACGAGTACCAGTCATGCGGGAGAGTACGGCAACAACGGCATCGTAAGATTTAGGAAAGATGGAGTCCTGATTGATCGAGAGCCAAACAGTTATCTTTTCCCACCATTCATCAAACTTCTTGATTTCGCCATTAAAGTTACCAGGATCTACGAAGACTTCGACTTTCTTTGAGATCTTGGTAGAGACGGAACCTGGCAGTGAAGCGGTCATCAGCTGAGCATTGGCTTGCTTGAAATCTTCGTTGGCTTTAGCAAGGTCTCAAGTAAGAGTAGCGATGTTTGAAGACATGAAACCAAACTGTGTAGCTATCATAGACATTTGGGCGGAAGGATCTTTTTCATCGAGAAGATTCTGTAGAAAAGTGGAAGAGGAAAAAGTAGAGGGAGATGGATCTGCCATAATGAAAAAGAATTAGAGATCGTTGATCTTGTCTTCGGTAATGATAGGTAAAGGTTCGGCAAAGAACCACTTGTTATGACCTACCGGTGGCCCCTATCTTTTTCTCTGTTATACTTCGTCTAGGACTTATCTTTCCTTTCACGCAATTACCACTCCACCATTCCATGACGTTCCGCAACGTTCCATTTGCCTTGTAATCGCGCTTACTCCTCCATCCGATACCTTCGCTCTCGTATGACTAACTTCCCCTTACTTTGTCATCTCGATTACTCTTTCTTCCGATGCCGTCGCATCCTTTTACTTCTTGAACATTCCATGGCTTTCCATACCTTTCCTGCGACTTGAGTATAAATACCTTCGTAGCACTAGTTGTAACGCAACCTAGTTCTACTTGAACTATCACTCTAGTCTCGCCTCCTTGTCTAGGCTCCAGAGCCTTCCCTTAGTCGCTGCTGGGACCTTCAACCCAGGGCATCCCTTCGCCCGGATCAGTCCCATAGTTGGGATTACCTTTGTCCTAAGTTGTGTCCCTATAGTTAGGGACCCCTTTGCTCTAGTGAGCCGTACTTCCCCTTGACCACTCAAGTCTACGCTTGCGTCCATCAGGTCCAAGTGTAACACCACTCAGGTATTTCTGGAAAAGAATCGGTGGCTCTTTCTCTATGAAGGCAGTCTCTTTGGAAAACTCTCTCAGCAATTACGTAAGGGTCTAGAGAGATTCCGTGAGGGTGGCAGTGGTAAATCTGTACGCTTTCTTGGTGGTGCTCTTCAGCAGCCAACTGTTGGAGGTACGAGATTTGGGCGGTGACAAGTTCAAGGGCATAGAGCCTATGAGACTGTTCAATGTGGTAAAGAGTGTACCGATATCCAAAGGTATGGGTGGTGATTTCTGCGAGGATGTCCTCAGGAATGAGTTCGAACGTGTAGTCGGCAAACTCCGAATGATTAATCAGATGAAGGAGAGTGGTGGAGTCAAACGGTAACTCCATGGGCCACGTATCAGCTTCTGGATCGTAAGGTGGTTCTTCGGGAATGAAGGGAGTCCACTCGGGGTTATGGGTGGACCAAGAATCATTGTCCCAACCTGATTCATCAATGGGACCGGCCCAATTGGCAGCTATCTCCGAGGGAGTATTATCAGAATAAGGGAGATGATCAGACAAAGGGAATTCTTTGTCGGTGGCAAGTTCATCAGGAATAACTATTGGTTCCACAGCAGGAACTTCCTGGTCACGAGGAATGGGAGTTGGAGCATATGCAACAAGGGCGCGTCCAACGACAAGGGAAAAACTATAGGGAGTGTACTGGAATTGAAAGATGAGAGGTTCACCAAAAGGAACTGAGCGAAAGGTCAAGTAAATGAAAGTGACAGCAAGGATAGCGATGACTTGGATGAAAAACTTGAGTAGGGAGTCAAGAATTTCATTGAGAAACATTTAGTGAGGATGAAAGTTAATTCATGGCAGGTTCGTCTTCCAAAGAAGGGATAGGAGCTGCGACACGAGGGATGAGAAAGTTTCTGGAAGAAGAGCAATGAAACAAAGTGCGAGGCCTAGTGTTGCGAGGACGAGGAAGGCTTCTGACTTCTTCATCAAGAAGAGTATTCTCCGATTCACAGAAGAGAAAAGGAGTTGCAGGCCTAGGAGGGATGACTCGAATAGATTCAGGCAGAGAAGGAAAAGGATTTTCTATTACAGTACTTCTACTGACGACGATCGCTGTTGTAACGGTCAGGTCTCTGAAGAGATCCGAGGGGGCGGAGAGATGTATGATGAGGATACAGGAGCAGAGGAGGCCTAATCCGATGCTCTCTTGTCCAGCGAGGAAGAGGAGGCAGCAGATCAGGATTAACAATATGTTGGTGAATGGGATCTGCCTGTAGATCGCGTAAGCGGTCCTGGACTCTGTTCCTTGCCTCTCTAATTTGTTGAGCTCTGCGCTCCTGCTGCTGACGTTGACCCAATAGAACTCCTTCTGCAATAATTCGGTCAACCTCAGAGGGGACGAATATGCGATGGAGATCGCGCAGTGAACTGTCAGCAAGCATGTCTGATCCAGCGTAGGAGGACAAGGGGATAGGAGTAGCAAGTCAGATGCAGTTCCAGTTTTCTGGGAACTGGAGAGGGGTTGGCGAGCGAGTGGGGGTGCGAGCCCAGTAAGGGGACTTGAGACAGTGCTGGCGAGGGCGGTAAGGCGGCGGCGGCAAGGGGGTATGCCAGCTACTAGTACTACGTCTCGTGGGTACTACTTGATCGTTCGGGTTGAATGACAGACTATGGTACGAAGGTAGCGAGGGCGAGGGAGTGAGGGTAGGAAGGGAAGTGAGCTCTGATTCTTCCTTCTTAATGTCCGACTCTTCCCAACGAAGAGGGACGACAACCGGGGAGGGTTCTTGCTTAACAAAAGGCACTTGATGAAAGGAGCAACCTTTCAGTGATGACTAGAACAAGAGCAAGAGAAACCCTACTAGTGCAGTGTCCGAGGGGTAGCAACAACAAGGAGTGCTTCAAGAGTCGGGGAGTTAGCTAGACTCGGTGACGATTAGTATAGTCTTGTCCTAGTGAAACAACCAAAGCTAACCAGACTAGCTCTAGCTGACCAAGACAATAGAAATGAGTCAAGGGGTCGTGGATTGCTCTGGTGGGCTCTCCAAGAGGACAAGACTGCAGCTGTAAGGTGCAGGTGTCCCCCTTTATATACTCTACAGGTTAGCGCATGGACCAAGCAGTGTGTGTGAGTACAACTACTATGTATAGTAAGAGTCCGAAGGGAGTGCATGTACAGTAAGCGACTATGAGTAAGAATACAGCATGTGACAGATGGAGATGAAAGGCATGCGGCATAAGAAGCAAGGGCATAGGGCATGAGGAGCCATGAGGCAAGTCATGGGATGATGCATGAGGCAAAGGCAGTGGCATAGCCATGCACAGCACAGAGATTAATAGCATGAGGCATACCATGAGATATGACATCGTAATGATGTCATGGTCTAGACTGAGTCATGTGACGAGGGTCTGGACATAGATCACGTGATGTGTCATGTGATAAGTCACGTGACACGAAAAAGAGCATGGAGCGACAAGTCAAGCGACATGTCTTGTGAGTGAAGTCTTAGCATAAGAAATGTAGGAAAAATAGGGGCCTTTGGGTAGCGATCATAACAGTCATGAGATGATGCATAAGGCAAAGGCAGTGGCATAGCCATGCACAGCACGGAGATGAATAACATGAGGCATACCATGTGTTACAGTCATGATCAAACAGGTCTAAACAGTGGACAACAGTGCTAAACAGTACTCAGAATTTCCCTGGATTTATCCTGATTTATCGTGCACTCATACTGATACTACAAGGCTCTAAAGCCATAGTCAATCCTCGCTCACTCTCACGTCATGTGACCTATCACCTGACACATCATGTGACACTCGCCTAGACTCCCTCACATGACAAGATCTAGACCATGACATCATAACTGATGTCATACTTCATGAATACCTCATGTCATGGCTATGCCACAGCCATAGCCTCATGCCTTTCGTCTCCATTGATAAGTACAGCCTTATGCATTGCCTTGGCCTCATGCATCATCTCATGACTCACCTCATGGCTCATCATGCCCTATGCCCTTGCCTTATGTGCACTGGTATGCACTGCCTTATAGTCATATATGCTTACTATATATGCGATCCCATCAGACTCTTACTATATGTAGTATAGTCTCTCTCATGCACTGCTTGATCTGTGCGCATATTCCTAGAGTATATAAGGGCTCATGTATTTGCCCATCTCTCTCTAGTTTTATCCACTTGGAGAGTCCCCACTGTCTACACCTCTAGGCCTTGTGGCATACCCTTTCCAATTCCATATTACTCATTACTATTGTCTCTTGTGGGTTGTGCTAGTCTGGTTAGCATAAGCTTGTAACCAAGGACAAGACCCTAGCACAACTATCATTGTCTGGTAGGCCTTGGTTGTTTCACCATGAGGTGTGACATTGTAATGATGTCATGGTCTAGACTGAATCATGTGATGAGGGTCTGGACATAGGTCACATGATGCATCAGGTGATAAGTCATGTGACACAAAAAAGAGTGTGGAGTGACAAGTCAAGCAACATGTCTTGTGAGCATCATCTAGGCATTAGGAATGCAAGGGAAAATAGAGGCCTTTGGGTAGTGATCATAACACTTTACATTTGTTTGTTCAGTAGCTGACAGTCTTGGTGGTAGCCACTGGTTTTTCCAAAGCAATTTGGTAGCTGGAAGTATCCTCAGCTATGTGTTTCACTGATGCAGTACAGGAAAATGCTAGTCAAACAAGCCAGGGGCCATTCAACCAGGAGGCAGCAGAGTCATATTGATGAAACATATGATGTCATTTTGTCATGATTAGGTGAGTTGGCCCCTGTAAACTGTATTTGTGCATGTTAGGTTGCTGCTATTGTGATGAGGTAATTTTCTTTTATTTACGTGTGAACCCACCCGAAGCCAACACGCCGATGACCTCGCAACCAAGGTAGCTTCCTGCCCCCCCAGCCATATATACTCAACTTTTTGAGCAAGGTAACTAAACTCGATGTGTGGACGGTATGCACTTGGTCTTCAGGTGAGCAGGCCGTCCAAGCAGACATATTATTTTTCTTATCTTCACACTGATGTTTTACAGCGTGCCCAGATTCGCGGGCTACCTGGCTATCCTCACCTCGCAATCGGTGAGTGGATCGGTGAGGACACTTTTATGGTCCGTCCTATTGTCCATCTCGAACGACTTTCCGTCACTTCGTATGCTGACAAAAATAGCCTCGTTACAACATAGCTCCAAACACAGATGCTCCAGTCATCAGACAATACCGAACCAATGTAGCCCCCGAGTCGAACTCTAAAGACCCCACCTCTACTTCTCTTATCATGCAAACAATGCGCTGGGGGATTCACTATGGCAAAGAAGCTGCCAAGGTCTCTCAGGCGATCAATGCTCGCTCTGAGAACATCGTTGAAGGCATTGGCATGTGGAACAAATTCCGAGGAAAGAACCGCTGTATTGTCGTTTGCCAAGGGTATAGTATTGCCTTTGCGCTACTATAACAACATGATGGATGCCAAACGCAGATACTATGAATGGCAGACGAAAGGCAAGGATAAACTACCACACTTCACCAAGCACCCTGACGGAAAAGTGATGTTCATGGCCGGCCTATACGATGAGACGATTGATAAAAGTATCACTTTTTCTCTCTACTGCAGCTTGGGTATGAAAACATCATCACATTCCAGGTCAGTCGAAACCAACGTACACGTTCGCCATCGCCACTACCTACGCAAGTGAAACCCTGAGCTGGCTACACGACCGACAACCCGTCATCCTCTCCACTGCAGATGAGATCAACCAGTGGTTAGACACCTCTTCACTGGTATGGTCCGCTGATCTCGCTCGTTTACTTCACCCTTGGGAGGACGCCACGGCCCCGCTGCAATGGTGCGTACCCCGACCTCATCCGTCGCCATTCGGCTTATTGCGCCCTAGCTATCAAGTCCCAAAAGAAATTGGCAAGGTTGGCACCGAGTCTCCCAAATTTATTGAGCCAATTGCCAGCCGCAAAGATGGTATCATGGCTATGTTCGCCAAGCAGAAACCGAAACAGATCGAATCCTCGGCGAAACGCAAACGCAGTTCCACGCCAGCACCTTTACCACAGCCCTCAGAGGAAGCATTCAAGACAGAGGAGCATGAAGGGAAAAAGTTGAAGCTAGTGTAACACTTCAGCAGTAAACAAGTTCATTTTCTATCCACCCATTTCTCGTGTCCGATTGGATGACAGTCCAAACATCAACTACTACTCCACGTTCCTGTAATATACAGTACTGTTGTCTGCCGACGTGTACCTACGATGGAATCTATCTTGGAATGACCTCGTTTCGCTAACTAAAACATATCGCTGCGGCATTAGTGGGTTCAAGCTTCAACTAACGTTGCCCCTGTCCTCGAACTCCGAGCCCTGGGCCTTGAGTTCGGCATGTCCCATTTTTTCCAGCTTCTCATCAAACTCTCGTCGACGATAACCTAAAACGATACGTTCCAACAAACCGGAAGTAGAAACGCCCGGCGTACGACGGGTCGGAACAAACTGGCCTACATATGACGTCCTTCAGCTTAATCGTTACCAACACCTTGGAAGCCATGTCTTACCCCTTTGCTTCACGAATGCATAAACATCGTCATAGCCTTCGGCGACATACGGTTCCTCGTCATGTGCGACATAATCGATCTTCCATTTGTCAATAAATGCGGCATCCAGGATCCAAGGACAGTCTGGAATGACCTCGTCGACCCAGCGACAATGTCTGACGGCTTCACATCTAAACGATATCAACAGTGCAAGCGACATTTTTGGGGAAGACCGACCGTTCCTGGTGGTTCATAATACAACGAGTTTTGTTTGCGGAAACATCCTCATCAGTATTCACGCCGGTAAGGAGATACACGTCTGGAAAAGAGTGTTTTGCTTGTCGAAGTTGCAATGCATGACTAGTGTATTGAGAGTCAGGTACAAACGTGGGCCAGGCGGGTTGATCCGCACCCAAAGTGGAAGAGATCGTATACGCCTAACGCATGTCTTAGCGTTACATGTAGAGCAGGATCGCAGTCTGTCTCACCGTCTGCGAAAATGCGCACCGGTCTGCCGGTGGGAGGTGGATTGATACGATATGGTCGACCGGGCTCTCCGTTAATCGCTCTCTGAACAAAAGCCTGGATGTCTTCAGGGTTGAGCGTGGCGGGATCGCAGGTGGTGTACGTTGGGGGGTCGAGGACCAGAACCGGATGCGCAGTCGGTGGTGGGGTCTGGTGTCGGGAAGTGGAAAGAGAAGGTGCGTTATCCTCGATCTGAGATGTCAGGGTCGAATTCGAGGAAGCGTGGCGCAAGTTAGGGTATAGAAACCCTTTGGATGCTTGGTGCTGACCGACGCCTGCAGTCATGCTAGATTCAACGTCACCATCGTAGGTTTGAGAATCTGTGCCGTCATCGGAGAGCAAGCTCGATGCCAGTTGATGCCTGGCTCGGGAAGTCAGTTTGGACGCGTGCGGGGCGTTCGGGGCACGGTTTGCGCGGAGGGAGACGGGGACAGCGAAGGCTGAACCGCCGTCGTCGGTCAAAGGGTCGTTGTCCTCTTCTGAGCTACAGAAGGATGAGGTTGACGACGGGCTGGGATGAAAAGAGACTTGCGCGTCATAAGTGGGAGAATCGATTGGATGCGGATACTTTCCAAACGACCGCTTCGAGTGGAGCGTCTTCTTGTGGTGTTCCGGTGGGGACTCCATAACCGACGTCGACAGAGAAAAGGACAGAGTCGGCACGTGCCACGTCGATGTCCCAAGCCACGAACGAGCCTGCGGTCCGCTTCCGTTTCAAGGCACTGGGCGCCGTCCTGCTCGCATCTGGTGTGGTGTGGGCCGCGAGCCGTGCTTCTCCCCCACAGGACTATGCTCTCTGCTCTCCGGCCGGCAAAATTTACACCGTCGACACTGCCTCTCCCAGTGTCGACTGCATTGTCGTGAGCAACACCACCATTGCAGACGTCGGGTCTCTCGGTTAGTTCGAAATGAAGGACCCCTTTGCTCTCTGACGTTTCCCCTGGTGCAGTGGACATCAAAGCCCGCTGGCGCAGGCGTCATACCTTTGGCACTCTCGCCGACTTCCAAATACCTTGGTCACTCGACTTTTGGCAGCCCTCGTTACCCATCTCATTCTTGGATCCCGGTAGCATTGTTGTTCCGGGCCTCACAGGTAGGCCACTGGGCGTATGTAGACCGGGTGTGATGTCGACCGCTGACAGATGCTCATGCGCACGTGTTGCAATACGGCGCTGCGATGAACCTTGACCTAACCGGTTGCAAGTCGAAGCACGGTACTTGCTCCACTTTCTGACGCTACGCGACCCCCGCTCATCGAGTACAGAGGTGTTGCAGCGGGTCGTTAACTATGTCAAGTCCCACCCCGACATTCTAGCCGATCCAGCCCGCTGGGTCGTCGGTATGGGATGGGATCAGAATTTGTGGTCAGATCCCCAGTATCCCACCGCTGTCTGTACCTTTCATTTTCATTCAACCTGTCCTCATCGAACAATCATAGGACGACTTTGACTCGGAGTCTCTGCTTAGGGGTCGTCGAATTTACCTAGACCGAGTTGACGTGCATGCAGCATGGGTTTCCAACCGCGTGCTGCAGTTCATGGGAGACCTACCTGATCAGGTGGACGGTGGGTTGATCCTTCGCGACTCGTCTGGAAAGCCTACAGGTAAACCAGATCACATCCTTGCACACTGACATCGCTCATGAAATGCAGGAATTTTTGTGGACAACGCGATGAACATCGTGCCAGTTCCTGCCCCAACGAAGGCCCAGTTGCGCGACTACTTTGAGAGAACTGTGAGGGATGCGCATGCCGTGGGCTTGACGTCTATCCACGATGCTGCGACGGAGCCCCACGAGATCGAATTTTATCAGGAGTATGTTCTTGGACTATTCACACCAACATGGACTGATTTCCGTCGAGGTACGCTTCAACTCGCAAACTTCCTGTACGTACATTCTTGCCAGAGTTTGTTCGTACCAGAGCTGTTTATCCCCCGTAGCTCCGGCTCTATCTCATGGGTCACATTGAATCCGACAAATATTGGGGTAAAAACATGACTCGTCTTATTGACTACGGCATCGCAGGGCGTCTTAATCTTCTGAGCGTCAAGCTTTTCACCGATGGTTTGTCTGGCCGACTATTTTACAACCTGGCGTGACTAACACCATGGGAGGTGCACTTGGCTCCTTTGGGGCAGCTCTATTAGAACCGGTTGGTGTCGTGTTTGCGCGTGGAACTCGTTTTTGATGCAGAACAGTACTCAGACGACCCGTCAACCAACGGGCTCATGCGCGTACAACCACGAACATTGTCAGCCCTCGTGAAACAATTCTGGGAAGATGGCTGGCAAGTGGTATGTCTCTTGTGCTTTGCATGTCCCCGGTGACTACATAATCTGCATAGAACATCCACTGCATTGGTGACCGTGCCAATCACATTGTACTCGACATCTTTGAAGATATCCTATCCAATCCGGAACATGGAAGCGCAGCTGAACGACGCCCGCGAATCGAACATGCGCAAATTATGACCCTTGACGACATAGAACGAGTTGGACGCCTTCAAGGTGCGTCCTGGTTTTTCTTGTTAGTGGCTTGGAAACCGACATACAAGCAGTGATACCCAGTGTCCAGCCCACGCACGCGTAAGTCCATCGTATCACTGAGTCAGCCTGTATGTATTGATACAACTTTTAATCGTAGAACTAGTGACATGTGGTACGCGGAACGGCGTTTGGTAACGACGATATTCACTCAGTTATCGCTTTTCTGATCGAACTCTCCAGGGCCCAGCAAGAATCCGAGGAGCGTACGCATACCGGACGATGATCGAGTGAGTTTGTTTTCGTATGGTCTCTATTGACCCTGATGTTTTCCGTCTGCCCAAGAACATCCAAGACAGGAGTTCTGCCTCTTGGTTCCGACTTCCCTGTCGAGGGCATAAACCCTTTGTTGGGATTCTACGCCGCCGTCTCTCGTCTCTCCCTTTCTGGAGATTCACCTCATGGATCACACGGATGGTGCGGCCCCATTGTATAGGTGGTACTTTCTGGATTGATTCACAGTCTGCGCTAGGTACGCGTCAGAACGTCTGACACGGGCTCAAGCCCTGAAAGGAATGACGCTGGACGCTGCCTACGCGGCGTTTGTTGAGGACAAACTCGGTTCGCTTACGATAGGCAAGAAGGCAGACTTTGTGGTTCTGGATCGGGATATCATGACCGTCCCAGTTTCAGAAATCCTGGAGACAAAAGTCATGGCGACAGTCATAGATGGCGAGGTCGTTTATGGCAACCTATGAATGGGGGATATCCTGTGTCCATTCCCCGTTACAATATACCTGGTCCCTTTTCCAGTTCAATACAAAGTTCAACCTACAGTTTGCTAGAGTGAGCCCCCCTTTGCGTGCAGAGTCCACCAGTAGGTAAAAACTATGATTATGCAAATGGGTATAGCTACACCACACACATGCTAAAGTCCACTCTCGAGTCCAGCCTTGCTCACCCTCCGCATCGGTTGGAGTGTATTTTCATCGACCGGCGCCCTGCGCATGTGTCGATAGCGTCCTTCTTCGTCCTTGATCTCCATATCCTGACCTATGGCGGCCTCCCCCACATCGTCCGAATCTTGCACCGTGAACAAGGGCGGTAGACTCTCGCGAGCATGGCCCAGTCTCCGACTCTGCGCAGCATACGCATAGTTGGTCTGTGGATCACCCCCGTTGTCTCCCTGCCCTGGGGTGGCGGGCACCACGCCGACCGATTTCCCACCGAGCTCGTGTTCCTCAAAGGTCATCAGTTCTGAGACGAACCCAATGTTTGGAGAGATCCCCTTGCGACGTTCGAGGACAAAGGCATAGGCGCGCGAAAGCGTCCAGTGATTCGCATGAATGAGGTAGGCCATCACGGCGGTCACAGAGCGCGACTTGCCCGCTTTGCAATGCACATAGGTACTCGCTCCAAACAGACTCGCCTCATCTTTAAAAAAAAAGAGACGAGTCAAAAATACAGATAGGCGGGACGAGATAATTAGTTGGGTAGCTCGGATTTCGATGGAAAGAAAAGAAAGCGCAAAGACGCCCTACCTAGTATCTCACAAGCCTCCTTCAACCCCCTGGTGATTTGGTCCTCTTCGACCGTATCCCTCATGGGAATCCGCACATACCGCTCGAAATTCTCTCTTAGATGAAGCCCATGATCGTCATCACACTCTGCTGCAATGTTCAGTATCCTCTTGATCCCTAGCGACTTGAGTTCCTGCACGTGTTCTGGTAGGGTTAGCTCTGGACCGAGATACAAGAAATTTGGAAGGATCATCGAGACAGCAAAAGTCGGAAACTCGCTCTCCGTCGAGGCTGTCTGGAGGTCATCTGGTCGTGCCGTTCTCGGTGATGGCACGGGATGAGGAATGCATAATGGCGTGTCGGGTGTGCGGGGTGGTGTTGGGCGAGCGAATCTGGGGGACGGGGGTGGGAGGAACTCGGCAGGACTGGTTGTCCAGCGCGGCGATGGTACGGCGGGGGGCGTGTGATGTGAATGTAATAGATTGAGGTGGGAAGGGGACTGGGGAGGAAGATAGAGCGTGTTACCGTTGGGGCTCCCTGAGGATTGGGATGGAGTGATGGGAAGTGTCACCGAGCGTGTGGGGGCAGTGCGGATCTGGAGACGGGGAAGAGACAGTTGCTCGCCGCCATTTGTGACCGTGTGGGTGAGGTTTGACACGCTTGGACGTCGAGGAGGTGGGGGGCGACGGAAGGCGAGTTGTGATGGGGGAGGGGAGCCATTCGTGTCGTTTCGTTGATCTGAGGCTGCTGTGGGCATGATCGGCATGGGTGACGGCATGGGATGGTCGATCTCGAAATGGGTTTGTGTTGGGGCAGAGGTGTTAAGGTGGAAGAGACCCATGCTCTTTGCGGTCCTCAGTGGTGGTTCTGGATCGTCGGGATCTAGGGGGTGGGGGGATTGGACGACGAGGAAATTTTTAAGACTGTGATGGGATTGGGCAGCTGCTATGCCGCCCCGCAAGTAGTGCACGCGACCCTGGCCAAGGAGCGATGATATGACGGGGAGGAGAGCCCAAGCGGTGACTTGGAGGTTGTTGAGTTCGGACTCGTCGGTTTCTTCGCCGTGCACGATGACGATGTGGCCGTCCCAGGAGGGGGAGGATGGGAGGGAGTCCCAGCGATGTTTGTCGCGGTCTGAGGTGATGAACTGGCGGAGAGCGGCGAGCGACTGGAAGCCGCTGCCTGGCTTGCGGCATCGCTTGAGGATGAGGGAGGGGATGGCGATGTTGACGCCGTCGGCAAAGTGGGAAGCGTTGTATGCAGCGAGGGGGCGGGTGTCGAGGACGATGGGGTGCGTCGGCGCGGCGAGAAGGTGGGAGAGGACGTGCGGCTCCCAGGCAGAGGCGGGGACGGGGAGGCCGGGGACGGGGCTGTCTTTGGGGGCGGGGTGGGACGTGGGCAGGGAGGAGGAGAGCTTGGGGAGGGCGGAGAAGGAGCGTATGGGGCGGAGGCGGAGGTTG
>JBBPNQ010000557.1:0-14829 GCA_038090975.1 Boletellus pseudochrysenteroides
CCCTAAGGAAGTGGCACTCGGTGCATTCTCGTTTTGGGACTGGGCAGGTCCATCTGCCGTCGCGTTTAGCCTTGTGGCTCTCCTTGCCACAGTTGAAACACTTGGGCTTACCGCGGCCCACCGCGCTTATGTCCATGGGCTCCCCTCGGCCTCCGAACGTCCTTGACCCTGAAGGGGAGTCTCGGACCGGGGGAGCGTTCCTTGTTCGGGCCAATCGGAAAGCTTCCATCGAGTTGCCGACCTTGGTGATTTGCTCGATATAGGCTAGCACCGACATTCTTCTCTGGCCGTTGAGGTAGATCTGCCTCATAATTGATTCGGCAGTATTTCGTTCAAGGAGTTGGACCCCTTCTGAGTCCGTGACTCCTGCTTCTTGGAAGCACGCGAGCCAGCGCGTGATAAAGGTTTGGATTCTTTCGTCCGCTTTCATGATGCAGCGCTCCAGGCGCTGTTTTGCGAGATCGGCCTCGTTTGCCGTCATGAATCTTTCTTTTAGAAGTACTGCCACTTCTTCTTCATCCGGCCACCCATACTGGGAACCGTTGAGGTATTTCTTGATCTGTACACGAGCCCATTGACCCGCGTGATTTTTATTGGTCTCCCCTGATTTGGGGCCGATCCTTGTGAAGACCGCGATGGCCTTGTCTTTGTTTGTTTTGAACACTTCGGCGTTCGCGTCAATGTATAGCCTTAAGTTTAGCCACCAGGACTTGAAGTCCCAGTAGCTTCCGTCAAATTTCCTAGGGTCCGGGACCCGCTCGACTTTTTTGGAAACAGTGGTTGTAACCGTTCCTTGTTGCTGCTGTTGTTGGGCGGCCTGCAGCTGGGCCAATTGTCCTTGTAAGGCATTAATCGTCGCGAGCAAGCCGGCGACATCGAGACCGGGCGCTACTCCGGTTGGCGGCTGCACGGGCGGCCCGCTCGTTCCTGCGAACCCAGTATAAGTCGGGTCCGGGTCCATTCTTTTGTCTTCGGACGCGAAGCTTGCATCGCTGATTTCCGAGGAGTAGCTCGGAGATCGAGTTAAGGGATTCGTCTCGTACTCTTTGTAGGCCTCAGACCGGTGGTGCCGGTGGAGGCTGTTGTCTTAGGGGAGGGGGGATGAGGTGTGCGTGCCTCCTTGGGTCTCTGTCGATGTATTCGCGGCGTTCCGCGTAGAGGTTGTCTGGTTGTGGGGTGTTGCCGAGATTTCTAAATCCAGCTCGTAGGAAGTCGAAAAAGTGTAGGGGAAAGTCTTCTTGTTCGATTTTAATCGGAACGGCGTCGTTCGGATCAAACTCGAGGATTGGGGGAGGGGAGGATTCTTGTTTGAAGCGGGGAAGCATCCGTAGTATCGTATTCAGTGAGGATCGAAATCACTCCAGCTGAGATCCAATCGGGTCAATGACCTTCCCGACTTGGATATGTATGTATCGTTTGTAAACGGCGGGCACAATACCGCTCTTGCGCCGTTTACAAAAGAGGACTACTGATTACATGTAAAGAGAGAATGCGCCTCACGTGGACGCGGAGACGTATCCCGGAAGAAAATGAACTATCGTAGAGGGCGGGGATCAGCTGCTTTAAGGTCTCTCGAGACCACCCTTTGTGCTAAGCCTAAAGCTTTCGCACCTGCACGGCTATAGGGCCGAGGTATACGTAAAAGGGAGGAGGGGTAGGTAAAAGATCCCGTTAAGCCTCGGGTCCGGCTATATGGTTCCCCTTACCGCTGGGGGGCGCGGGCAAAGATGATGAAGAGGAGAGGGTTTGTCGGTGACGGTAGACGATGAGTAGTCAAGTTCTATGTAAGCAACCGCTTAATCCAATACTGGACTAGGGCCACCGACAGTCGAACTCGTGAGGAAAGTGGGCAAGTGGATCAAGGGGAATTCCCACAAGAACTTGACTAGAGTTCTTGGGGCGTTGGCATTCAAGGCTATATACTACAATGGTATTTGTACATGTTGTGCTACTGGTCCGTGCGCGTGTAGGCTAGAACGTTCTAGACTATAGCGGAGATTAATGAGGCTGTCCATGGCTATGCGTAATGGAAGAGAAGGGACAGGGATTAAAAGAATGAGGCATGATGTCATGATGACATCATAGGCCTAGACCAGGTCACGTGACCGGTCACGTGATAGTCGTCGATGAAAAGTTCTAAGTCCAAAAGATAAGATAGCTGTAGAGATAAGATGTCCGCGAAGGTTATGATAGGGGCTCGTAGGAGTGCGTTCGTAACAAATATCACTTCAAGTCGCCACAATGGAATTGCTAGGTACATTTATTGTCGCTCACCATGACAATCTAATTTACATTTTCAGAGTCCCCAACACCATGGAGTGGTATGACCAACAACAAATACATAAAGAATGTCGAGACCATTGTCACATCAACACAAAAACTATTCAAGGATCTTGCACGTGGCTTCATCCATGAGGCATATGGCCTCTGCCCCGATATCCAAAGTGACCGCCCCAACGCCAAAGTTTTGACCAAGCAAACTGTTATTCCTCCCCTCCTTCAGGATAATCAGTGGCTCCATAGGTGGGATGCTGTAAGCGACCGCTTAATCCAATACTGGACTAGGGCCACCGACAGTCGAACTTGTGGAAAAGAGAGACAAGTGGATCAAGGGGAATTCCCACAAGAACTTGACTAGAGTTCTTGGGGCGTTGCATTGCAAGACTATATACTGTATGGTTATTTGTACATGTTGTGCTACTGGTCCGTGCGCGTGTAGGCTAGATCGTTCTAGACTATAGCGGAGATTAATGAGGCTGTCCATGGCTATGTGTAATGGAAGAGAAGGAACGGGGATTAAAGGAATGAGGCGTGATGTCATGATGACATCATAAGCCTAGACCGGGTCACGTGATCGGTCACGTGATAGTCGTCAAAAAAGTGTCTAAGTCCAAAAGATAAGATATGTTGTTTGATGAGATGTCCGCAAGGGTTACGATAGGGGCTCGTAGGAGTGCGTTCGTAACAGATGCCATATGTCCTCTTTTATTGCAGCATTCTACTAGTATGACTCACATATATTGCATAGAGCAGAAATCTCATTGGTTTCTTTGAACATCCTGCACTTATATTGGTGTTGCTGAATGCAGTCTGGCTCGGCGACCTCCATTCCTACATTGATGACACAACTTCCAGTTTTTTTCACATTGTTTCCCTTGCTGCCTCTGCAATTTATTCAGCTCTTTCGGAGCACTTCAATGGCACATTCCATGCAGTGGAATTTTCGCCAGCGAGAACTGAAGATATATATGCACAAGTACTCTCATCACTAAATAATCCCATCTGGAATGAGCAGCTAAATTTACTAAAGGAGAAGATCAGAATTCGTGGTCATTCACTCGTTAATACATAGCGTAGATAAATGATTTGTACCGTCGTCGATGACTCCCTCATAATCTAACAAATTGCCTGATACCTCGATAGTGGTAATCTCACGATCTAAGATAACACAGGTCCAATCCGAAACATTATCATTGCGCACAAGCATCTCCACCAATCAAAATATTCGCCGCTATGTATCGTAAGTATCCGTAACCCGCTAGACCTCTACCGCCGCTTGCTTCATTTCAGTCGTTTTGCAGATGCCGCATCTGTCGAGCAGCTGAAATGAACGGCAGTCGAACAATTCTTTCGCCGCTAAGCTAGCCTCCTCATTGGCTGCAGAGGCCTCTAAGCGGCCCTAAAAAGTTTCTTAAGCGAGTTAATCTAAATTTGGTGGGCCCAGCAGAGTGCTGGACTGGGGATTTACCGTTTTTGAAAGACAGATGCCGCCTTGACTGCTTAGAAGAAGCACGGTTGGTGCATATAAATTTTCTTCTGCCGTCAGCGTACTCACCCATGTCGTCCGTCCAGCACCTTGCGGTGTCACCGAAACTGCCAACTGCCCTTGCAGACCAAACATATCTCGATTTACCTGGCCATGATATCTGGTTTGGCTATGTACGCCATTCATCAGATGATTTTCCAATTGCTCACGTTGGATTCAGGTCTACACTGTTTATGTCGTTCCGACAAAGCTTGATGTGTCCGGGTTCGAAGATGCTCTCTCCAGAGTCCTGCAAATATATCCACACGCTGCGGGGAAGCTTCGATACGTCGATCACCGTTGGGTTGTAGGTCAACCTACAGGATGCCGCCAGAGTTCTATCTGACCTATCTCAGATTGAGCTCACCAATACTGCCGTTCCGTTGGACATTGAATACAAGCTCGACTCGAGTCCCGACTCACTCTTGAATGGCAATTGGGTTATCCAGGATAATCTTTCCCACTTCATAGACTTCCAACCGCTCGGCGCCAGTATTGCCGACGACGATGCCCCTCTCCTTTGTGTTAAGCTAACATTCTCTGATAACGAAACATGCGTTGGTCTCGCCTGGCAGCACTCGCTCGGTTCGTTGCTGTTCTGCATCCCATGCGCATGCGTCTGATTGCCCTACACCAGGTGACGGTGGTGGGATGTTTCGTTTCACCCATACACTCTCCCAGTTTTATCAAGGCCTGTCACCAGCATTTGCATTGCCAAGCTTCAAGAAATATCACTTTCCTGCACCATCGGACTCTGTCGTGGCGGAAATTTGGCCGCATATTCCCCATTTACATGAGACTTGCGACTTCGATGCATATCCGGCGCCACCAACGAGCTTCGAGCATCTGAGGTGGCGCATTGATAGTTGCGACCTCGAGGACCTTCGTTCTGTACTTTCCAAGAAACTGAGTGGCCCACCCCTCACGAAACAGGTTTGCCTCACGGCGTATCTCGTCGCCGTATTCAATCATACCAGGAGCAATCCTTTGCGAATTGTCACGACTGTGGCGAGCGTGAGTTATTTTATTCGCTTGATGCTACAGGTAATTCCTCATCTGTTTTTAGTACCGCAACGTAAAGGCGCCGTTCATCGCGGAAAATGAGGCAACTAATATGGTGTTACATGTTCGTGTATTCCACTCCTTGAAATGGGTCCGATGAACAGTGCCGATTTTTTTAGACTGCTGCATATGTCCCCACAGATATCGCTGGGGTCGCAACCGCTGTTCAAAATGCACTCATACAGTCCCGGAGCCCAGATTACGTCCACAGTTGGGTAGCGGTGACAAGCAATCTCAAACTCGAAGCGTATAATGCTTGGAAAGCATTCCCCATGATTGGTACCAATTATGACGACGAGTTGAACGTCAATTCGATTGCAACGTAAGTCGTCCACGTTTTCAAACTACAATAGTGTTTATTCGTTTTTTGTTTTTGTTTTTTACGTCAGGTTCGATTGGTGCAGTGCGCATTTTGGATGTCCTGACGGCACCCGGTTTCATATGGATGGGCCATACACGAACTTGGTAAGGGTCACTAGGTCGAATCCAGTGAAGGGAGCCGATGGTGTATGGCAAGCTCGCCAGTCCCTTGAAATCTCAGCGGGAGTGGCAGCAGAAGTGAAAGCCAAATTACTTGAAGCCTTTGCTCTTGGTGTCCGTTTTATGCTCAAGGACGAGCATGCACGACTGTAGCCAGTAATACTGTCATGACGAGTATGACGTGTGGTACCGTTGCGTAATCGATTGCTTCCAGAGACTCGGACTCGCGAAAATTTGGCACGCAGGCTTGATTCCCTAGGGTCCACTCTTCGTCCTAGCCCATGGCCATGACCCCGACAGTTCCCCTGACGCGTTTGACATGCTGTGTGGCTCCCCGTCTGAGGACTCCCTGAATGATAATAATTATAGTGGCATGATCGCATCTACCTTCTTTGTGAGAACACCAACTTAGACCGTTTCCCAATTTACTCCTTGTAAAACCATCTTCCGACGTTTCGCCTCATCAATGTATTCGTCCCAGTGCGCGTGTATATTCTATCTCTCGTCTTAGCTTACACTTACAACGGCAATCATATCGATCAGATGTCGACGAAAAAATAACGTACAAAAAAATACTACTGTGACAACAGCCAGGCTGTATGATACCAGAGTAACAAAAAAAAAATACGAAAAACACATTACCACCAGTCGTACCCCATTGTATCATTCATCATTATACCGCCCATCGCACACGGACGCATACGACGCCGGCCTCACCTTGTGTCGCATAGTCAATAAACGAGGGGTATCCGTTGCGCGAGCCGGTATCCCCGTGAACCCCGTTTCCTGTGACCCATCTATCTCTTGCGTTTGCTCCTATTGCTCGTTATCGGGGGTGCCACAGTGGTCGCCGCCGGAGCCGTCGTTGGTCCATGTGCCTCTAGCGGTACATAGGCATTTGTGCCATCCACGATCACATCCGACTTGCGCTTCCGTCCACGTGTCCCTGTCCCTGCCCCTACCCCCGGCCCCGTCCCCGTCCCCGTCCCGACACTAGAAACCCCAGACCCACCATTCGCAACTCCAGTAGGGACCCTGAATGTTTGTGACCCGTGAAGCTGTGGCACCCCGACCCCCACCCCCTCATTCCCATCGTCCAAAAACGCATGCAACTGTTCCGAGGACGCGTTCCCAATCTTGGACGGATCCGACACCTTGGGCACGACGGCCAATGGGTCCAGCTTCTCCGCCAACTTGTCCAGGTCGCCGTCCTCCTCGTTCGCACGCGGCATGTCCATCAAGAACGAGTCAAAGTCAAAGTCCTGGCTCGCATCCATGTTTACGGGCGGGAAAAGGTCCACATCGCCAGCGGGGAGGGGTGCAGATGCGGCCCCTCCACCGCCAACGCCTGTCGCAATTTCAGCCATAGGTATAGCAGGATCCAGCGTCGCAGGGTCGATACCCAGACTCTGGATAAGTGATTGTATGTTACTCTGTAACTCGTCCACATCGTTGTTGATCTCCGTGGTAGTCTTGTAAGTCTTTTGAAGTTGGTCATCCTGCTGTTGGAGCGCGAACGGATCCGGATCGGAAGGCCCCCCGAGAAGCGAAAGCGTAAGCGGTGACAATGCGTTGGCTGTCGAGTAGTCAAACGTTGCGGGTAATCGTGCTGGCGAGTCGACATTGGGATGTATATTGCCAGCGCCTTGAGTGAATTGTTGAGGGCTGTTGCTATATGGCGATGGTGCGATGAGATGTTGCTGGTGATATGGCTGACCCGCTGAGGGTAATACCTCGGGGGCGATTGATTGAGCCGCAAGTGCCGCGAGCAGTTTCTGCATTTGTGACGGTGAGTTGAGAACAGAGGTCAAAGCTGATTGTACGATATTGTCGTTGTTCGCTTGTGAGAGTGTAGGGGTCGTGGGCGTAGAGGTTGCGAGCGGCGGTGTATTCGCCGGATTTGACGGCGGGGCACTTGGCGTGGGCTGGGTCTCTTGTGGGGTGGGACGTGATTCCATGGCACTAGGTGTAGGTGCATCTATGACGCTCGGTTCAACAGAAGTAAACCTGAGGGTGGCAAACGGCTCCGAAGGCTGTACAGAAGGCGTATCCAACGGTGTCCCAAATAAATCTAACGTTCGAGGATCAGCACGACGAAGATTGAGATCGCCCGGGAACGACCCACTCGACGAACTCGTCGACCGTGCACTTTCCATGCTCGACCGAGCTTCCTCCTCCGCAACCTCTTTCGTGCCCGCCTTTTGCCCACTCCGTCCATCCGAGATCATCAGTCTCTGAGGCTTCCTTGTCATTACAGCATGCGGCCCATCCTCGTCCTTTCGCATCTGATTTTCACCATGCCCAAACACACCCGCCAAAAACTTGAGAATCCGATTGATGGTATCCTGATGCTTCTTATGCCGCTCTCTCGCCGCCATCGCCTCCTGCCAGAGATGTTGATTCGAACTTTTCAGCTCGTTCAAGTCGACAGAGATGGCCGCCTGATGTCGCTTAATTGCCTGTATTCCGTTCACAATTGAGTTGATGTCCAACAGCTGGTTCGCAGACAACGCTCCCACCGCGCCATTGCCCGCCATGTCTTTGCCTGTCGCAGGCACCGCATGCGCGTCGTCGCCCGTCGTCGGCGACTGCTTCTTCCGCTGTATGAGACACAGCAAATCGGGCTGACCGCGCAGAAAGTGTGGGTGTTCAAAGTTCCAGAACTCGGTGTCCGAGTCGGCGCGGAGGACGCCCTGTTGGAGGTGGGGGATCTTGTGAAAGCCGTACATGTTGAGTTGGCGGACAAAGGAGCTAAAGTTTTTGTGCTTGAACCAGCGTCCAAGGACCTCGCTTGCGAAACGCTCTTGGTCGAGGACTAGGACGGGGGGGGGGGACAGAGGATGAGATAGGAAGTTGGGCGCGTAGTTTGAGAGATGCCCACCAAAGAAAGAGTCGCCTGTATCAGACCATCTTATGAGATCTTGGTCGGCGGGGTCGTTGACCATTCTATCAAGGACCAAGGGAACGAAGCGATAAGGCGCCTGGGTAAAGATTCCATGAGAGGACGCACTCGTATAGTTTCTGGAGAAAGGCGGGCACAAGTTGTCTGGCGGGTCTGTTCAGATGGGACGAGCTCCCTCTCGGTGCGACGGTGAGCGACATGTGCTGGTCGGTCATCGCTGCCATCGTCGTGGTCGTGGTCGGTGAGGACGTTGGCGAGTCGCTTTTTAGGTGCAAGACACAGCAAGTCTAAGAGGTAATTACTTTGTGACAAACACGTAACAACAACCCTAACCCTAACCTGCAATGGCTCCGTGCATTGCGTCACCCAACGCCGAATAGGCGACCATCGTGAACACTCGTTGGAGGGGGATCAAGATACATTAAACGATATCATCACCTCATTCCTCGCACCCTACCATCTCCATCTTCTTCTTGATCTCTTCTTTGAGCATCACAATCCGACTATCCAGCCTCGACGACAGATCCATCTCCCGCGTGCACATACTGGCAGCCGCTTCTGCCAATAGCCCCCTCGCCGCCTTGAACGTGTTCCTCCATTCCGTCAACCCTTCCTCCTCCTTGCCTGTTATTTTCTCCGAATTTGCCGAATTAGCTTCTCGTTCTGCAGCCTTTTGCTCGCCCTCCTTCATCTCCAGTACGGCGAGCTCGAAATAGGCGACGCCGCAAACCCAGGTACTGGTGTCGACGTTCGCACCGTGCTTCAAGGCGTCGTGGAGCAGTTGTCGACCCGTAACGTAGTCCCCTATCGAACGATGGACGATGCCGAGGATAAGAGACCGAACAGCAAGCTCGTCAGGGGTATCAAGGTCGAGTACAGCATTTGCCGGCGAAGCGGATTGTGCGTGCATGTATTTACTCACGATTCCAACGGGTGGCGTGAACGCACTGAGCTCCTCGATGTGTGCTAGCGCGGTAGCTTCGTCGATATGGGCATGCGTGTTCCAGACTGCCGGACATCCACCTCAGTAAGAGCACATTACGACATTGGAACACTCGACTGACAGATGGCAAATTCTAGACAATCATCGTCAGGAAACGTCATGAAAACGAGTACAAATGACACAGACCCTCCGCGGGACTAATTTTGATCGCTTCCACGTAATGATCAGGATCGCCGCCGCGCCGAATTTGTTTTCTCTTGTAGAATTCCACTTCAAGCCAAAGTATTGAACCCTGAATTCAAGTCAAAACCCACTATCACTTACACTTCTTTTTTATGAAAACTTCCGTGGGCATCACCCTCCGTCGATGGTTGATGCTCTGGGGAATCTTGTTTAGTATACTCTGTCCCTCATCCAACCTGCGAGACGAGACAAAGCAACCTGGGAGAAATCAACCTAAACGCGCGTAGATCCCCCATCCAACAAACTAACCTGCAGCGATGAAGAGGTACGTAGCGTGGCTCCTACCAAGTTTGGTACGATCAGCATGCCCGAGCCAACCCCAATCCAGTATAAATGAACTGGATACTCGCCAGCTATTCATTTTCGTCAACTCCAAAAATATCTCCGCGCATTCTTCATATCGTCTGAAGCCGAGTAACGTCCACGCAAGCTCAAAGGCAAGCTGCATACCCAAACCAATAATATTGAGCTGCTCTTTTCTGAAAGAGAACAGGCATACCAATGCATCCGCTTGGGGAAACGTTTCAGGCCTATCGGATGCTAGGCCCTCTTTCAACGTTTCGATCGCGCCTTCGGCATCTCTAGTCATACGCTGAATTTTTGCCTAGCGAGCAGTCAGCGTCCGACTCCAACCGTTCGATGGGAGGCTAGATCTTTACCTTGTTCAGTATCCATAAAGTGCCCTTTGGGTATTGCGCCGAAACCCTAGAATATGTTCAATATAGACAAATTGATTACGCGAATCACATACTTGTTCACAATCCCTTTGTACTGCTTCACAATGTGCTCTTCATCTGCCTGGTATCCCGTCATAAGCAGTATGACACCGTAATACGTCATCAAGACCAGCCTAGAATCGACCGGAAATGAAAGCGTCAAATATGGATTCCAGTAAGGTAGGGAATGAACACCAAAAAACACACCCTGCAAATACGGCATGTACGTCTGATCGAGCAGCAGACACGGCCAGTGCTTGGAGGGCGAATTGGCGGTCATGGTTGTACCCCAAAAACCCGACGACAGTCCTAGAATAAACGATGACATCAAGAGCCTTCCTTCTAGAGGGTATCCCTTACCTGACTTTAGAAGGAAGAAGGGAAAGCACGAGGTTGAACAGCCCATAGCCTTGATCCGACAATCATATTAAGTAAAGTACAGGTGACAAGGAAGGACAGGGATCAGTAGCTCACCAAATGCAGCGCCTGACAAGATTAGTTCTTCGATTGCACCACTTGATGGGTTGCTTTTGGTGCCCAGGATAGGAGGAGCGGACGTTGAGGATACGAATCCCCATCGGGCTAGAAACCCTGAAGGTCGTGCCGGTGGTGCAGGATGCGCTGCAGAAGATTGAAGACTGTAATTCGACCCTTTTCGAGACGGCGTAGGGGTCTGTCCTGGGGTAGCATACTCGACCAGTCCGTTTGGGTATAAGGTCTTGAACAATCTGGAAAATGACAGATCAGCAAGGACGGACAAGCAAAAAGAATGCTCTACTTTGTGAATTTTGAATGCGCACTAGCATATGTGTCAATCCACGGTGGAATACGAGAGGTCATACGAAAAGGCTCGCCTGTTAAGCTCGTAGCTGTAAGGATGTTTCAGCACACAGCAGATTCGGAGAATCTTAGATAACTGACAGACATTGCAGGTATCCCTTGTACGACTCACTGCGACGATATGCTATCAGTGACGAATCGTCGGCTACGAAAGTTTCGCACACCTCAATGCATGCGTCAATCCCAGGAGAAGAACCGCATCGGTGTGGAGAACCTCCCATTCAATGCCAGGGGTGAACCTATGCGAAGATTTATATGCTTTAGCCAGCTTCATGTACTTCTTTGCTCCCGCCTGTGATGCCTCGAGACATTGTGCAGCGTCTTCCATGAGCTCGGGCTAATAGTGGGTATATAGTTAAAATGAACGGAGAGGTGGTCGCGTGACAAGTCGTACCTCCATGCCAAGTGCCGCTTTCAGAAACGCGCATACACCAAGGCCCATGAGGTGGAAAGGAGCGTCGCGGTAGTTGTCGTCGCTGAACAAGTCGACCGCACCGACCAAGTCATTGGCAAAGAGAAGGTCAAAGCCTCGACTGGCCACACGGAGGCTCTCTGCGGGATCCACACCGGTTTCCATACTGGTTCCTGGTGGCTGCGGTATGGGCTGAGACAAGGCTGGTCTGCGCCCAGAATCCCAGATCGGCGACCCGTGTCCGGGTCCCGACGCGAGCGCTCCGCGTCATCCTTGCTGACTCGGGAGTGGCGATCAGGAATACACATTCAGATAGTCAATGGCAGGACAAGCGCGAACCGTCGCTCTCAGTCCGTGCTGATATGGCGCGTTCACTCGCTGATAGATCAGGCTCATGATGTACTTTATGATGTATGTCAAGCACGAAGGTACGCTTTGCAGCAGCAGTTATAAGTTAAAGTCCTGTTTGTTGAGACCATCAATTGGCTTTGCAATATGGCCGGAGATGTGCATGGACCAATGGCAAGGGCTTGCATCGAACGCTCAGCGTTTCGGCAGCGACACGGGAGGGTGCGTCGGCCACGTGGAGATTCAAAGTCCGACTCGGCGGGGCGTGCCCTGGCCAGTGCTCGCCGTGGTTGCTAGCGTCGGGATATTGGCGGTCCAATGACGGTGCGACAAATCACGACAGCGTCTCTCAAGCAGCTCAAAAACACCGTCATCGGGAATCCATCCGCAAAACTTGCCCTCGCCCGCGACACCGCCTTCATTCACTCGTGCGTTCTCATCCTTGCACCCGGAAACCACATTCACCCCCAGCCCAAGCCTCGTAAACTGTCTCAACCATCCACCCACATCGGGAGAACCACAGGGCTCAAAAGATGACATCCGCGTCGAGGCTGCGCACGTCATTTCTTCCATCTCCTACGGTGGGTGTGATCGCCCCCATACGCTGTCCGCTCATCCCTCTCCAATAGGCTCCGAAGCTGCACTTGCAAGCTTGCTCCGCGCAAACGCCCTCCAAGCGATCATCTGTGCTTTGTCCACCCCGCAGCCTCTCGCGGTCGTCTCCCTCAAGTCTGCACTAGCGCGTGCCTTGCGTGTGCTGGCCAGCGCCATCGTCGAAGTGACTGGTCCTACTCTGGGTCCAATCCGCACATATTCAGCCCAATTTCGATCCGAGGCAAAGTTTGCGCTCAACCATCTCTTCGAGGTCCGTCCTAGCCCTCAGTACACACGCCGCATATAGACAGATACTTTCATCTCTAGTTCGATTCTCTAGATGTGTTTCTGCCTCTTTTGGCCGATTTTTCAACACAGACTTCGGTCGCCATCGCGCAGCTCATCGGTGCTGCGGTTCGCACAGAGGTTCACAGAAGTGTTCTTATCGAGTGGCTCCCGCGCTTGGAACGCCAGCGGGAAGTCAGAAGTAGGCGTGGTTGGGAAAGACCTGGTGTGGTGCATGTGACTGCCAAACATGGCGCCTGGATCATCCGTATTCTGACCGCGATGATTCAGAAGAAGGATCTCAAGGCATGTATGCTGTTTGCCGTCTATTTTTCGGATGCTGATTTGATAACGAGCACAGGTACAAGATGCCGCGTTATGTGCACTTGCAGCGCTCGCTCTGGACAACCCACCCGTTGCTACAGCATTGGCGAGGGTGCCTGCTGATGGCAGTAAGCATGCCCACTGCATATATGCGCCCGATAGTCATCATGTATGCAGCTGCACCTCCTCTCGCCCTGATTTTATCCTTGACCAAGAGTCGTGTCACGGATGTACAACTCGCAGCATCACTATGGTGAGTCACCTGAGATCGGTATCCGTATCTTCTGCCCAATATAGTGGAAATAAGCGTTACGAACATCATCCGTGCCCAAGCAAACAACCACCCAGGTACAGTCGACCCCGCAGCCGCACTCACTGTCATTCAAGTTCTCAATCGCGTTCTGATCTCGCCTTCGGAGTCTCCCCAAAACCAAACGAAAGCCTGCTACACCCTTTGTTCGTACCTTATTTTCCCATTGAGACAAAAGGTCCTCACAGATCATTTTTGGAAGCGTTGTTGGTTAGAGACGAGAAGGATATCTGTCTAGAGGTATACGATCGCGGAGTCCTAGCGAACGTCGCGGCCCTTGTCAAGTCTATCACTCCCCTTGACAAGACTTCAGACTGGGACATTGATGAGTCTGAGAGCAGAGTTATCCTCAGAGAGGTCCGCGCGTGCCCTTCACCTCCATTTCCATTGTTCACCCCCACCCTCTTGATTCGTCGCGCAGGCAGCATTGATGACGATAGCGTCTATTGCGCTCTTTGACAGAGTCGTCAAACGAGATCTAGCTGACAACATCCAGTTGATACCTCTCGTCCGAGCGTGTCTCTCGCATAAAAGCGTAGGAGTGCGAGTGGCGGCTTGTCAATGCATCCGAGCACTTAGTCGTGATGCCGCGATAATACGAACAAACCTTACCGACAGCGGAGCGGGACTGGCTCTGTACCAGGTATTCAAAAAGGAAGACGAAGATACAAGAGTAATCTCCGCCGCATTAGCTGTGGTGTGCAATCTCGTGAATGATTTTTCGCCCTTGAGACCGGTAAGTACTCGTTGCGAATTCCTGGGAGTCTACTCAGGAGAATGGTTCCCAAGGTCATGCTCACGGACGGTTTACTTTCGCGGTTGATGCAGCTCTCTAAGTTCGAAGATCAAGAGATTCGGGTGAGTGTGCTTTGGGCGCTAAAGAACTTGTTGTGCAAAAGCAGCCTTCCCACGAAACAAGTGGTCATGACGCACCTAGGATGGACACAGCTTACCGAGTATGTCGCAGGACACCACGCCAGAACTTCCTTCCTGACACATTGCCGTTTGGATATGTGTGTAACGCAGACTCGTAAATGACATGGATTCTCAGATCCAAGAACAGGCGTTTTGCATTCTTCGGAACCTCGCCGAGGACGAAGACGGCATCGCCCTTATTTTCAGCGCGATGGGGGAGGACCTCGTCGCGGCCTGCATCTGCGCGGGCCTGGACTCTTCCAGCGAACCCGTGACGCGCGAGGTAACGTCCCTCCCAAATGTCCAACCAAGCATCCCACGTCGCTCACACCCACCCCCAGACCGCCTATTTTCTCGGCAACCTCTCCAATGGCGCGCGCGCGCAGCAAGACCTCATCTTTGCGCACCCGCCCCTGCTCGACCTCGTTCACGCGTGCATGGCGGACGGGAAATCGGGTGTTCGCTCCCCGCTCGTGTCGTGCGTGCTCAATCTGCTGACGAGTAACCCGAGACGGCGGCTGGAGTTTGCCGAGGCGGGGTTCGTATCGACGTTGAGACGCTTGTGTGACTGGACCGGTGCGGGCGGGGCTGTGGGGGGTGTGAGCGTGAGTCCCGGGGGGTTGGGGAGCGCGGGGAGCGCTGTCATGGGT
>JBBPNQ010000558.1:0-14816 GCA_038090975.1 Boletellus pseudochrysenteroides
CATACAACTTGGTCGCTGACGAGTTCCATTTCAAAAGGTCGTCAATGCGTCCCACAAGGCCCATCTCTCCCATGAAATCATCGCCGCCGCTGCTTCCTACGAGGTTTGTTATTCCCCCTTGGCATGAGATATACTGACCGTCTTGTAGGCCATAAAAGCGTGGAACGAACACAAACGGAAACACGGCGAGAAAGTCAATCATGCCAAGGCAAAGGAATTTTTGTACGCCCGTGATTACCATTCCTAGGTCCAGTGTCTGATGTGTGTGATCAGGGCGGCTGCCAGTGGTGCTTTCATCACTCACATTATTGAGACCAAGGGTCTCGATGCGGTCGACAAGGCCAAGGTCAAGAGACACGGTGAGTGATCAGCAGAAGTGCAGAGATTTTGGTCCCTGACATTCTGTGCAGCTGAGGAGCACCACAAGCACCATTATTGATTGAATATACCCATTTGGACTGTACTAGTTGTCCTGAGCACGCATTGTTGTATACCCACACTTTGAATGTCAACTGGTCGTAACTTAATTTGAGGCGACGTACCGCTTAAACAGTCTTGAACCCTTCTGCTTAGCTTGTCTGTGTGCATCTTAGTGACGACGGGTAAAACCTAGCGAGCGCCGAGGCTAAAGCAAATCAGCTGGATTGTCAAACAAACATCATCTGTAAACAACCTGTCTTCAGGCTTTAGCGGACGGAGGGGGGGTGTTCCCAACTAGGTTAGAGGATAGATCAAGCTGGCCGTCGAGAGTCGAGCGGAACGGCTTGGTAACATGACTTGAAGGTTCTGCTCGGGAATCCGGAATGGGCGAGTTCCGGTGGGAGTCTTTGGTCGCTCATGTGGTCCTGAATGATCAACGTGCACATCCCAGCGCCGGGTGACTGATTGGGGTGGAGTGGCGTGCAAATTTTGTTGGCGCCTTACGGCTGCAACCACCCGAGGCAACATGTCCACGAATGTACTGCCCTGTTCACAGCCCAAAGGTAAACTGGTGTAGTGCTGGAGCGCTGCTCACCTCGAGGATGTGGCAGGGCATGAGACGTAGATAGTTACATAAGTGTCACCGGGCTGGGCATAATGTCATCCCAGCCTTGTTTTTGGTTCTCTCTTCTTCGCAAGCCGGTCTTTACTAGTCTCTTTTCGTCTTCCTTCAATACCCAGCGGATCGACTCTGCTCCCCTCTCCCGAACCTGCTTCACTACCCCCACCATGCTCTGTCCGGGATCCCATGTCTTGTTGTCTTGGCTGCTTGCTACCCTCTCCATGCCTTTCCTCGTCTCAGCCGTCCGCCCATCGAAGCCTCCAGCACCACCTCAGCGACGCGAGACGAATTATGGCTACTACATCCCAATGGACGGAGGCGGCAATATGCTAACAGTGCGTGCTACATCGGCCGCTGATGTGATGTCATCTTTGATCCCTTTGCTTCCGTAGCAAGTCCAAGGTACATACCCTCCAGGACTGGGCGAACCCCTCAACGTCATCCTATCTGCATACTCGGATTCGCAGGTTCTCCTGAACAGTGTGGACAATGGAGGTCTCATCAACTATTACCAGTCAGTGTGTCCTGCTGGTCCGTCACAATGTCCTCCCTCAACTAGTGTGGCCTGTTCAGGTCATTCGGTTTCTCGACCGAATGCTTGGGTCAGCATTCTGGTGATAATCAAGGCGCGGACCTCGGTGACGGGAACGGATACCGTACGCGTTCTATTCTGCACGAGTAGCCATCTGTCGCACTCACGCATTCTGACCGGCAGTCAACCAGACGGCAGTCATAAGATGGGACTATGGCAATGTTCAACTCGGTACTTGTGAGGAAACAATTGAAGGCGGCAACCACTTCCGGTATTGGATCCAGAATGGGCCCGACGCGGATAGCGGCGCGGTCTTTATGGCCGCCTCATATGAGATGCCGATCGCCGGTACGTTATTTGGTCTACTTTTGCATGATTCCTCTCTCAACGGTCATCGATCCTTGTTCATAGACCAGCACAACATCGTCGTCAATGGGTCGGTCTTTGGAATATTACGTACTAGCTTTCTCTACTGACATGACATGGAAGCTATGACCTCGGACGCGATTGGCTGATTGGTAACGCCACAGCACAGCCGAACATCATTCCCACCTCCAACCTCACGAACGCGAGCACGTACTCGGGCCAAACGTCGTTCAACGGATATACCTACCACACCTCTGTCAACTATGTCTCTGGGCTACTCCAGAATACCAGCGTAGGCATCAATCATTACCAGAGTGTCGCTGTCGATGGCGCGAATGCCATCGATGGACTCGTTGCTGTCATGACGGTCAAGATCACGAGTCAGCCTTCCCCAACCAGCGGGTTTGTACTCGGGTCGATCTCCATGGTACTATCAACTGACTTATCTCGCGTATGTAGTGCAAGGAGGTCACATAGACCTTTAACGCTGTCTTGGATAGCCCTCGCGCTTGCGTGCTTGGTGGCCATGTCGTCCCTATAGACATTGCATGCATAGGATACGATACCACCCTCTCACCCTTGGGACGAATCCGGATTCGTACTGCCCTAGACTCCTTTGCTCTTCGGATACATATCATGACGCCCATATTTGGAAGCGTCCGCTCCTTACCGACACTGACACCCCGCTGACGACCTGCGATGACCCCATTCATTCGGTTGACGAACTGGATTTAAGTTCACCCTATTACTTACCATTATTCCTATTCCTTGTTTGTTTGTTTTTTTGATGGCAGTTTCCATAATCCAGCAGTGGGGGCAATACCACACCTGGGAAATCAATGTGCGATGCGCCATCATGTTTCGTGCCAGATCAGCGGGAGACCGTAGGTGCGTGGGAACGTGTGAGCCACAATGGCGAACCGACGTCACCGCTGTTGCCTTCTCCGAATGATAGCCCGTTGATCGCATTGCACGGATCAAAGACCGGGCTATGCGGATCAGCGGTGATTAATAAACCTGTTACGTGCACACTGGACCTTCAAGTTGGTTGAGAGCCATTGGTGGTGGTGAGCCCTGACTGGAGGAAAGGAACGTATAGATCGACGTGTTGAAGAATTCATGTACAGCCCGTCTGAAGCGTATTTAGGACGATCTATGACATGGCCAATTGTTCTATGTGTACACTCATTAGGTTTCCTTTTTTGGACAAGCGCACCGCTGTCAAACTTTGCTCGAGCCTCCCGAGTCGGACTTGCACCGTCACTCGGGTTGTGCGTGTCCCTGACTCACTGATTGTCCAAGTACCCAACTGGGAACCCTTATACACTCCCAAGCTCAGCAGTTAATACTACTGTGGGATCAATTCAGAACGAGCGAGCGGCATGCGGCGAGATGCGCGGGTCGACTGGACGAAAGGGCGTAGTAGTAGGTCGTTCATTACGAGCCTTGGACCCGAATAACGAGGATGTGCTGATTTTCTGAATTTTTTTTTTTTTTTTTTCACTTTCTACGCCGCGGGGTGTACTAACAGTAAGTCGGAACAACGTCCTCAGGCTGCCCCATCATGGATCCCTCTGTCATACTGAGAGCGTCAGACGCGCCTCGGTTCCACAAAAGGGGATATTGTACAAACCTTTATCCCGTCATAACGCCACTGTCACTGCTGCACACTAGAATTTAACTGGACAGAACAACCGGGGTGCACGGCCGCAACGCAGTTAACTCAACAGCTCGCTTCGGGAGTCAGCCTTCGTTTTCCGGTTGGGCCAACGTCGTTTGCTGCTGAACCTTTGAATCGTGCCACCGCTGGTACCCGAGTGTCGGCTTTCACTGATCCAATGGGTGATCAGGGCGACAAGAGGTGATCACTGGACCGGGCGCAGATGGAGGAGAACAGAGAAAGATACAGCCCTCTCTTAGCAAGGAATAGTTGCAACACCCCGTCGATCCCCGTATGATCTAAAGAGTTCGAGTTGTCCGTCATGGGGTACAGAGACACTCGGACCGGGATGGGCGACGGTTTGCAGTTGCGCGTTATGGGTGCCACCGGGAACTTTTTTTGCGTTGGCATTCGCTTTCTTCGGATGGGTTCATGTTCGCGGACTGTCAAGATCCATGCGTACTGATGCCTTTTTTTTTTTTTTTAGATGTATAAACGATAGTGCGTCTCCCTTTTTCACGGTGTGTACACCAGCCGTTACATCATGTTCCATCTCCACCCATAACAACATCCATGCCGCCCACGCGATCCTAGGGAGGTGCGTACGACTCGAACTTGTGGGTCTGGGTCTCACCAGACATTGAGAGTCTTCTACCATCCACTCGGTGCTGTAAAGCGGGATGACAATTTTACTATACCGTCAGGATCGTTTCCGAGTCACAGGTCAATTTGACTGGGCGGCTGCCAGGAGCATGGAAGTACCTGAACGGTGCACCATCACGAGTCAGACGGGTAACATTAACGAGCGGCCCGCAAAAGGCGGAAGGTCTATCACGTTTACAAACACCCAGACCACCTAACACGATCCCCGCCAAATTCTCCAATGCAACGCTCAGGCAGTGTCAATGGTGAGTGGGTTGGACTTGGCAATGGGAGCTCCATAATCGCTGCTAGAACCATAGCGCGTCAACGATCGTTCGTGCATAGGGACTCGTAGAAAAAACCCTCACCCAGACGGGAAGGCTTGGATCACGTAGCCGTCACTGACAGTGGACGTTCATCAATGCGCTCGCTCAACATTGTTGAAATACTCACCCTGGTTTAACGTTTCCGGGAATATCAACGAGAATATGCGCAGCGACATCTACGTCGAGCCCAAGCTCGACATTGACGTTGGCGTTCACCAGCACAAGATCAACAACGGGGGGGTCGCCCGCCTCGATGGTGGCATCAATGGTGACGTGATCACCAACCTTGACGTCGGCGTTCACTGCGAGTTTCAATGCAGAGACGAGGGAGACGCAGAGAGCGAGAGCGCTGGGTAGCCACACCGGTCAATGCGACAACATAGGGCCAAGACCAGTGAAGAACATACCTGAGCTTGGCGAACATGGCGAGTGATGAATGGAAGGTGGGGAGACTGGATGAGAGGATGTAGGTTCTCGGAGGAGTATCGAAGGATCAGACTGGCTTTTATACCGGAGAGCTCGCCTCAGGTTTCCTTTTTTTTTTTTTTCCTTTTTTTTCTTCTTTGGTTTGCCCGCTAGCATGCCGCAATCTGCAAACCAAAGTGTGTAGCCGAGGACACCTGCCTCGGATGAGCGATCTAGATTTGCTTTGTCGCCGACGAGCCTGCAATAGGCGGGGAAGCGACGCAAAAACGCACAATCAAAATGTCAAACTCGATGGTAAGCGGGAATTTTACATGCCCGCCTAGAGCCGTCCAAATTCCTGGAGTTGATTGAAGTCAGTAGGGGTTTGATTGGAGCAAGTTAGTCCCTTGACACGATGGAATCGACCGCAGTACAGGCCTCGTGTCTTTTTCATGCATTCCTGGCAGCAAGCTGTTGCCCCACCCCTGTGATTTTTCCCAAACTCGTCAGCGGGCACTCCGTAGGTCTTTTTCATGTGTTGGCTGTACGTACGAGATCGCTAAGCGTAGGGAGCTACAAAGGCCAATCGAAATATGCCGCCATTCTTGACTCCGTTGAAACACGCAATTTCGGGTGATTGTGCGTGATTTCGCCATTTCAGGTGGTTGTCGTGGACAATTGCGAGCACTGTTGCGCGATTTACAGTATCTGAAGAACACTCATAATGCAGGCTTGGATGTATACAATACGAGCTTGGTCCTGTGCAACATATACGCTATGAACTTATCAGTTCGAAATCGCGCAGCATCATTCAGAACCACGCACTACAACCACCCGTTGAAATCGCGCATTCGAGGGAAGTAAAGTCGCGAACTTTTTTTTGGTCTTAGTGATCGGATCTGCAAAAGGCTGAACCGGCGTAAGCCGAGCAACTTGCCGATCAGTGACTTGATCAATTCGTGCGCCAGACCTTTGAGATCAGAAAACTGTCATACGCTTCGTAGCCGACGAGCCTTCCTTGAACTCATACTAGTACGCCACTCTTCAACCCGAACGCCACTGCCATGCTCGAGAGCTTGACGGAACATGCGCTCGGCACAAATGTTGACAGCTAGTACAGTACGACCCCTCAGGGTGGTTGGAACGAAGTGCCACACGGAGAATGCGCGGTTGACTCGGATAGTAATCACTGTGGTGCGTGTTCAGTGGTAAGTCGGCTCTTCTTTGACATGTCCGATGAATCACTGATCGCTCGCTGCAGAACTTCAAAGTTCGTGTCGTGTCGACGCAGAGTCGGTTTCACTTATCCGACGGGCGAACAAGGCAGGAGTAAAAGTGATTACTGACTTTGCGCAGATGTGGACGTCCGAACTTTTGGTAGGCTCCACTGAAGGCAGAGGATATTCCGTTCGCAGGCATGCAGTTGCCCTCGAATAGGTTCTTCCCAGCGTGTGTCCCGGTGCTGCCTTGAACGACTAGTACCTCATCGCCTGCGGTCACCCCACCGGTTACTTTCCAACTCTACCGCATTGGCTCGGTCCCCTGAAAAGACGAATTCCAACGGGGAATTTTTGCACAACCTCCGGGTCGTCGACCCATTCGGCCTGTAATGTCTATCGTCTGACCCGTTTGTGAACGTCAAGTCCGTACGCATCAAGGGCCTCGTCTAGATGACCCGTTGCCGCGCGATGCAACCGCTGATACTCCGCTGACTGGGTTTGGTTCTTGAAGGTCACCACATCCAGGAGAGCCAAAGGGCCTTCCGGCGGGCGATACGGCGGGCATTTATTCACGGTACCGTCTTTCTAGGCAAAGCCCTGACGAAGCGCAACACGCTATCGAGACTAAAACCGCTCTTCTGTGCTTGGCGACTGCCACGATTCATGCGTACGGAATTTTTTTTTACCTTCCAGACATTATCCCTAGGAGTATAATAGATATTTCAGACACTCGTTCTTCCCTTGTTCGCGGTTGCGCGGGCTCGACTTCGCGGCGTAGATCAAGAACGGATAGTGGAAAAAAAAATAGATTACAATTTTTTCAGCTGTCTCAGCCCCGGTCAATCTGTGGTCCTGGTTCGTTCCAGGACGACGGGTGACCTACACTGCTGATTTGCAGTAGGTATGGACGATGGTTGAGCGTCAACGTAGCGTTCACGGCCACTGGGTGCACCAGCCGTTGCATCCTGTCTGACCTATGCAGCATTGAGCGGTCGTTGGAAATGTCGTTCCTTTTCAACCCATAGCCATACCAGAAAAGGGTACTTGCCTTTATACCGTTCACACGATCTTGGGGGGGGGAGCCTATGAGTCGAGCCGTAAAGTGACGGGGTTGATTAGGTGCGTATGATGAAATTCCAGCCAGAAAAGGCGCTGAAACGTTAACAGTACACCAGTATTATTGTACGTGGATGACAAGGATATGCGCTGATAGCAAACCCATCTAGAGAAGATCGAGTGAATCGCCAATCGTCAGGAATGTCCTGAGGCGCCAGAGGGGCGGAAATGGCGACCACACCGATGAGATCGAGGTAGAAAGGGCGGTGCGCGCACCGAGTCGACACAACTCAAAACGCAGTCGCCGGGTAGATACAAGACGGGTTAGCACAGACGGTACGAACGCAAGTCGAGCAACATACCTGGGCCGTCCCAGCCGTTCAACAAACATGCCAAATGGCCTATTGATGTATCTTGTATTCCAGGAGCACGATTGTCCGGACTTCGGTAGGTTAGGCCAAAGAATCGGTTGCTGAGAAGGGCCTAGTATCGTATTACATGTTGGGCACAACATGCAGCAGTATGATGTTTTTGAAACACAACGGTCATTTCGGCAGGCCAATGCAGAACAATCCTGTCACCACAACCGAGGTGGAAGCAGAGACGAACAGCAGCGAAGTTCAAGTTGCTGCCACAAAAGCAGATAACGTAAAAAAATGGGCTTGTAGGTCGGCTTTATCGTGTCAACGCTAATTTCATTCGTCCCCAGGACACTGGCTTCTGCCTGCATTTCAGAATTTCACGTCCACACCCGCCGGTATTGCCGTGTTTGATGTAAATTTGTTGCGCCATTGCCCCCTTTTCTAGAAGCGGCCATATTGCAAGGCCAGATTGCTCACCCGACGCAGGTACCCTCGGCCACACACTTCGGTTCGCCACGTTGACCAGTGTGGTGTCCCGCCTTCTGTCTCTGCGCTGCAACTCAAAGCGCCTAACACCGTCGGTGTTGGTATTGAAGTCGTACTCGAGGCCACCGTCGAAGCGAGCGACCCCGACGGTGTTACCCTTTGGCCGGGGAGGCCTATTGTCAATCTCGACTTCGAGCCCTACGTAAAAGTCAGTGCACACATTGATGTCTTTATACCTGAAACCGAACCCGCAGAGTGAGTTTGAGTGAGCACATTGGTGGTCCTCCATTATCAGTTTTGATTACACGATGCTTGCTGTTAACCTTGTGCAAGTGCCCTCTACAAGTCTTTCCGGGTTGCTGCCGTGAACGAACCATCGGTAAATCACTGGTTTTTGCAGTGAGCATGTCATTTTGTATGCATCTAGCGATGAATTCGCCATTGAGGCTACCTTTTAAGCGTTTGGTGGTTGTGGCTTGGACTAGCCATGTACTAAGCGGGTGGTAGTATCGATCTAACAGGTCGTTCGTATCGCCTTAAAAATTCCAAAGATATTGTCCTCACCGTTCCGCACAACACTACTACTGGCGCATTACTGTTTGTGCACTTGTGACGTTCCAATGTTTGGTCGGGCTGGGACTTCATCGTGCACATCTAACCAACCTGGGCCCTTCAATATACATTGTATAGTTGGCTTCGTACCCCCCTAGGATCGCGTGGACAGTATAGAGGTAAGCGCCATCTGTGGTATGGCTACGGGCGGAGAAGCCACGATCCGACCTCCAACAAGCCTTTGGAAGTGCACAGGTCGGGCGCGTTGTGACGCCTGGCGTGAGCGCCACGATGACGTTCGTACCATCTTCCACGACCACCTGCTGCCAGCTGGGAAACACGGGCATGTGGGAGCGCTGCTCGAGGACTGTAACAGCTGAAAAAGATTCCTTCAGCTCTCTATCCGTGGTCAAGTCCCTGCAACCGTGAACAAGGGAAAAAGGGAAGATCAATATTTATTGAATACACATCCAGACATAATATCTAGAGAACAAGACATCAGTACGCGTTGCGAAAAGTGAAAGCCACGGAAACGGTATAGTTTTGATCGTGTGCATGTGCTTCGTCCAAAAGCTGGCATTGCGCAAACCAAGGTTGATATTACCCCCGCCCACCAGCGGGGGGATGGACGTGTGCCACATGCCCCACGAGAAGTATAACCCCGCTCTCTGCCAACCCGAAGAACCAATGGACGGAATACGGCGATCGCAGCATGGTCGCGCAAACGAGTTGCCCAAACAACGTCCTTGATGGATGCGGACCTGTATTTGGGGTTTACGAAAGGATCAGACGGTGGATGGATCATATGGGCCGAATCGATCGATGAGGTTCTGCAGATATTCCTTGTTGTCGCTGGGGGTGGAATTTCTCCGCTTCCATAAAAGGAACACCCCCTCTTGGAGGAGCGTCGACACATCGGCCGCTAAAGCCGAAAAACGGGATATGCTGTCAACACGACCAAACACAAAGTCGGTTACATTCGATGAATGTCTACAAAATATATAGTACACACCTCAGACACATCGAGACGGTCTCGTCTGCTGCAAGGTCGAACGACCAGGGGGGCAAGAAAGATTAGCGGATTCGAGTGGGAATTTTGGAGTGCCCGACCGAGCATTCACAATAAAAATATCCCGTTTGCTACACCATTGACATCATCTCGTGAGCTCTCATATCCTTGCTGGATCCCCAAGGTGGAATACTGGGGTTGTGGCGTGGGACGTTTCTTTCATTTGAGGTGAGCGTACTAGAGAAGTGGACAAGGGCACATCCGAGGCAAACACTTCTCCATAAGTTTTGCGGTCTGCATTAAGGAGTCAGAAGAGAGACTCCTGAGCGCTGAGAGTCACTCGCTTCTGATAGTAGCCCTGTTGGAACAAGAGTTCCATTTTCCGCGTAGAATAGGTCTGGTTATTCAAATGTTCTTGACGACCATCATCGTTTTGTTCGGAGTCGGAATTCGGTAGGGTTCAGTGCGTGTTCCGAAAACAGGTGTTTGAATTCACACGGTACTTATCCTCCCTTCATCTACCGGCGGTGAGCTCGTCGTCCCAACTTCTTGCTCGCTGTTCGCGACGACGACGACAACACCTTTTTTCGAGCACGCCGTGGTTGATGACCTGCTGCGCTCACTCTGATGCCGCCGCGCTCACTCGTTGCTTCCTCCAGGCGTCCTTTGTCAGCAATATTCCTGGGATCGTTACCACCCAAGGATCCCAAGGAAGCCAATATCCCCAACCTTCCTGAGCCCCCGGAGAGTCCGGGCGCTGTTTCTACTTCTGGCTTGCCATCCCCCCCAGCAACCAACTCTACTGGAAGCGGCTCAACTGGCGACGACAACAGCGCGAACTCTGGCAGCATCCGGCGACGTCAATTTTCATATTCAGCCTCTCCAAGTGACATGATACCTACAGAAACGTACGACAAGCACATAGCTATGTCCAAGACTTCAAGACCCAATTCTGATGACGAAGATGACGAAAACGACCATACGGGAGAGGAAGATACTACCGCCAGGCTTGACCGCAGACTCGGAGACAAAAGCCCCAGCGAGAATATTGCAGCCCTCCAGCGGGTCAAGAGCCTTGCTCAACGTAACCGCATGGTGAGCCTGCTGCGCTTCCCCCTCGACTTTTACTCATGCATGCCCTTGTCCACTCCACGTGTTGTCGTATATTTCTGGCAACCTTCGGAACTACGCTTTATTCTTAATTATAACTGGTTTCGGTATTTTAATGCCAAAATGCATTCTTGATGCCTATATGCTATTCAAACCACCACCTGCCGAACGGATTACGATGGGCAGGCACTAGATAAACTTTCTTCCCGCCTTCACACTCCATCACCGACCCATACTTCTCGTTCTCCTAACGCCCCCTCATCATCCACTTCCACTGCATCATCATCTCGTCTCTCATCTCATTCGCACACGCAGTCTGCACCACAGGTTCAACGCTCCGATACCCTCTCGGGATCCGAGACCGAGCGAGAGAGTCTACGTGCGCCAACTCCCTCCCGTTCTGATTCCAATTCCAATTCCTACCGTTCATCGTCTCCTGAACGTTCATCGACACCACCCTCCGTATCAGACTCCCGTCAACGACGAAGGCTCACATCTACACCCCCATCTCCAGAGGAGGCGCGTCAGGCGTCTCCTGGCCCTTCACGTACTCCCCGCAAACGAGTATCCATGGCAAGTTCCATCTCTGCTCAGGGTGTGGAGAGTGGGGGATACGGTAGGAATGACCATGATGTTACTGAAGCAGCGCTGGCCGCTGTAGCTTCTTCAAGGAGAAGTCCCACAGGGTACAAAAAGGCACGACAGCCGCTTCCGAGAGAGTTCAGGGATAAAGAACGGCGGAGCTTGGACGGACGGGTTGGTTGCATGACCAAGTTACTTTCGCAGTCGGCTAAAGGTGCCTTTCTCTTAGAATTCGATCGAGCCCATGACTCCGCACCGTGCGTCTCTCCGCGATGATGGGTATGATAATTCACCAAGAACTGCGGCGCATACAGCCATCAATGCGTCAAGCAGTATCCAGTATTCTCCCCGCAGCGCTCGGTCCACTAGGTTTTCCACTGTGAGAGATCTTACACGACGACATCAAACCCGCTGGCTTTCCGATGACCTATCCGGTAATGCTCCAGATAGCGGACGAAGACAGTCCCAACGAGGAGGCAGTGCAGAGAGTGCTCTGAGTGGTAGCGCAGGGGCGACAGGGAGACTCGCTGGCGAAAGCTTACGTGCGGCCGGAATCGGCATGCGCGGGAGCGGGAGACAGGGCGCGCCGTTGAACGAGGATGTGTTCGGTGACGGACGTGATGCTAACACATCTGCACGTGGGGCACGTTCAAGTGCAGTTGGCCCAAATACTAGTCGCACAGTGGAGTGGGAGGACCAGGAAAGGCAGCGGCGATTCGATGTTGCTGACAGGAGTCGAACGAATGGATCTAACGCACAAGTCAGCGAAACCGTTGGCCCATCTGTTCCTCGTCCCCATTTGCACTCAGATCCACCTCGGGTACCCGCTGACTTGGTCGTAGAACGGGATACCAGAGTTACAGGACATGGCGTCTCATCCCGGCCTGCTACGTCGATGGCGGATTTTTTCCACGGAGAGAACAGGGGCGGAAGTTATTCGATAAGGTCCAGGAAAACCACGTATGACCTTTCAGATAGACCAGAGTCTCGACATTCGCCGACTACGCGCATCATTTCGCTACCTCATACGCCAGGTGATCCAGACAGGCCCCGTACAAGTGCTGCCTCCGGTCGCCAGACGAGCGTAACCCCGAGTGGTAATGGCTCGCTGGTGAGCCTAAATAATCCTCAGAGCGCCGAACACACCCGCCTCATGCTGGAGTCGCTCTCGATGTTCCAAGTCCAGCTCTCCCGACTTTCAAATCAATCCCAAACAGTCCGCGATTTATCTGACCACTCAAGCGCAATCATACGTGCGTCGGAGAGGCTCAACAGGATTCTGAGAACTGCGGCAACCAATGCCGTTCAACAACAAATTGCTATAGAGGTGGATGACGAATACTATGAAGCGGACGGACCCAATCACCCCGCGCAAATTTGGAGAGATGTTGGTTCTGACTTTCGGGAGAGCTTGCGGGAGAGCGATGATGCAGTGCGCTCACTCACCGGATTCATTCTTGGTGTTGGAAAACTATTGAAAGAGGTAGCTGGAGCGTCCGAGTCTGCCCATCTGAGGTCAACGAGTCTGGATGATGAAAGCACTAAGAGGCCCCCATCCGATTCAGGTCTCGAGAGGGTTAGCAGCAAGCGGAGTCAAGATGGTAGACGAAGTGTTGAGTCACGACTAAGCTGGGAAGCATTGACCTCCACTCGTGGAGCTGATATCTCTCGCAGGCTCTCCTCTCGTAGTGACCTTAGCCTTTCCCGCCCTCCGTCTTCACGAGATCGGGACAGTGCCAGTGATCAAGACCGATCAACTTCCTCAAGGAATGGTCTAGGTCCACCTCCAACTTCTCGACGGTTGTTCGCACCGCGTGAGCATCGCGAGCAGCAAATGGCAACGAACGGTTCAGCTTTCCCCAATACACCGTCCAACGTCTTTGACCTGTCAGTGGACTATGAGCCCTCTCCAACTCCAGCATCTCGATACCCTCAGGCAGAAAAGCCGAGACCACCTGCGTATTCTACCCCACCTCCCCTCCCGAGTCTCCCGTCCGAATCCTTACTACAAGGAACCAGCACTATAGTGGACAAAGGCGGTCGCCGTAATGTTTCCTCGGCTTCCATAACCACCATTCGAAATCCCAATCCACCTTTTGCATTATCCACGCCCAATCCTACCACAGCGATCTCAACGCACACGGCGTCAGCCTCTCCTGAGGCCTCTACGTTTCCTATGGAGCGCACAGATTCCCGTGACTCAGTACGTTCTTCTGTAACCTTTTCCCGTCCATCGGGTGTGTCAGTATCTGCTCTCCAGCAACAGCGAAGTCGCGACGAGGCTCGAAGGCGCGTGGGTACAACTGCAGAAGAGGACACCCCCAGCCTCAGCCAAATTCGCTCGCCACTGTCTGGCTCGGAAACTGAGAGGGATACTCGTCGACGAACGCTTGGTGCTCGTACCGCCCGTGCGTCACTCGGAGCTGCCGTCGAGGAGCAGGAGACGGGGGACAGCAACTCTCAACCCAAGACAATTACGTTCCCATCGCAGAGGCGAGAGCGTCGACGCACTGTTACGGAAATATTCAGCTGAGCACAGTCCGAGTGTTGTACATTGCATCCTTTATCGTTTTAGAAGTACGTGCTAGAGTGTCTTGACAACCGCTTTTCCGCACTAACCGAATTACTCAGAAGTGTATACTGCCTTTTTGTGTTTCCTACATTGCCTTTGTGCATTATATCCCCCGCATTGCATTTCCAACTCCGGACGTTGACCTTTTTGAGCGGACAAGCACAACGAATAATATGTCCGAAGCATTCCTGTCATTAACCTTATTCCCTTGGTCTCATTATTTTCTTGTTATCTTGGCTGGCCATGCACATACTTTGTTCATGTCTGCTCCCTCTCTCCCTTTTCTTTTTCTTTTGTCCCTTTTTCTTTTGTTCCTGTGTTCTTGTTCTATCGTTATACGAGGTGTTCTCGCGCAGCACGTAAGTTTTTTTTTCTTTTATGCAGGTAAGAGGAACATGCACCAATATGATACACTCTCGAGACCCGAAACATTACAAGTATTCTTGAACGACTATCGTAGCACCCTCAGTAATGTGATTCATTCATTACCTTTCCCTTTGTAAGCTAGCGACGGTAGTCGAGGGAACCTGATCGAATTACTGCACGGTTTGGCCGTGACAGGTCGTGACGATGTCTTGTAGAGAAGCACTGGAACAAGGCATGTCTGCCATCAGTGCACTGTAAGCTGCCATGGGCCCGATCGACGGCGAAGAAACTGCGAGAGTGCTTCGACATCGAACATCGGGTCATGTCTCGACTTCCAAGAGCTGGTACTGTGTCCACAGTACCCCCACTTTGTGCAATCACATCAGGAAGGCGGATATTGTGTATGCAGACCTACTCGTGTTGTACGGGCGTTGATTGACGGGCACAAGGAAAAAAAAGGGGGGGGGAAGATGGAACGCAGCTGATGGCGATCGTGGGATAACGCTGTTGTCCCGATCACTACGGGAT
>JBBPNQ010000559.1:0-14802 GCA_038090975.1 Boletellus pseudochrysenteroides
TTCCCGGGAATGTGCGCGACGATCTCCCTCGTGAGAGCCGACTAGGGACCCGCGGTCAGATTATTCGTTACTGTCTGCCAAGTGACCGCGAATACATCGGAGCTGGTGTTCTTTGGCCCCGCGGCTTGTTCTTCAACATGGCTGTGGCATCCCTGATGTCGCTAGTGCTACAATGGGGGACAACGGGTGCGGCCGTACTCGTGGTCTGGTTTACCCCTACGATCGTGAGCAGTAATTATTTTGCGGAGGAATGATCTATTGACCCGAGATCGTCGTCTAGGGACTTGGCTGTCGCTCTCTTGCATACCTGATATATGGGGCGCTATCCACCACAGTGTGGTTTTTGCTCGTTTCCTCCAGCATACTTGGGTACTATGCACATCATCTGGCCGACGACCTTCCTGTTCTTGATTTTGAGAGTGGGAAACGCACACCTTTTGGCCCACCTTCCAGGCCCCCTAAATCCATCCCAACAGCCAGTTTCACAGACGATGTTTCGAGACTCACAAAGGGAGGGGGCAATGTTGCTATACCATTATATGAAATCCATGCACCTAATGGTGACGCGGAGGGGGGGGACGTTCTGCCCGACACCGAATCGGATGCACCCGCCGGAACCACCATCATCAATCGTCCCCGTACGAGATGGACACGCGATGGGACGATCGCGGGTGTCGCGGACTGGCTACGGTGGATAGGGAAATCGCTCGCCATCATCAACGCAATCGTAATCATCGCCAATTCGGTCTTCCAATACGCGGGGGTGTACACGAACTGCTACTGTGATTCGAGCGTGTACTCGTGGGGCGCTTCCGCATTCAACATCATCACTCCGACCGCGAGCGACTTTGATTTGGCGAGGAAGGCTTGGATAGGTGGGCTCGTGTTGGGATTGACGTGCTGTTCGTTTTTCGTTGGTTCTATTTATCTCGTACGGGACTCTTTGCCTTCGTAGTCGATCTCTTGGGTGTTTATGTAGTACTAGAGGGAACTGCTTTGGTGCATCGCTATGATCACTACTTTATAGAATTTGGTCGGACCCGACCTCGTTGCACACTAGAAGGCACATTGAATTTCGTCCTTGGTAGATGCTCCGATGATTAGAGTCTCTTAATGTACAGCCACACCGCCAATGTTATGGGCAGATTGCAAAGATCCACGAGAAGGGGACTCGTCGCTGTTGCTCTGTCCGGTAAATGGATGTAAGAAATACAATGGTCTACAATCTCCCGGACAAGGGAAACACAATTTCCGCAGGAGCCATACGTTACACTCGTCTCTTGCTGTATTAATGATTTATCAAGTGTACAATACGTCGACTCGATCTACGTGCGCTCTATTAATGGCTCATGAACCCGAGAGCAGATCCGGCTGCATGGTGATGAGCAGGAAGAAGAATGAAGAAAAGACTGAAAACTCTGGGATGATATCAGGAATACATCCCCTTCGCTGCATGCGCAACACTCCGCGTGCTAGTAGATTTCAGCACAGGGCCAAGGCCTCAGAACACGTCCATGTATGCTTTGTATCGCTCCCATAGCCGCCACCACCGTCCGCGGTCGTCCCACGTGCGCACCATCGCCCACTCGTCGTGCGGCGCGACCGTTTCGGTCCAGATCAGGACGGCACAGGGCACAAAGTCGGCATGCGTGAGCTCGTCGCCGTCGCTGGTGTTATTCGAATGCCCCGACTGAGTGCTGATCTATCACATGCCGATAAAACATCGACGTGATCTTGTTCGTCGCCGTCCGCCCACATCGCCCCCAATCACCGGAACGGAACCCGGCAAACTGCATCCCGACGCGAGACGGGTCTCCTCGTCCGGACTCTCCTCGTCACCGATGATCCGCTGTATCGCGAACCGTCCGTCGTGCAGAGCGAACGCAGGCTCGAACGGCAGAATTCGGTTCGGGTGACCATGACAGGCGAGGTGCACCCACTCGTTCCCGCAGAGCTCTTCGACAACCCCGGAGATGCATGATTCCTATCCTTCGGTGCGTGTGAACAATGGGAGACCATCAACGCACTGACCAGTAGTGGCCAGTTCCGTACCGACTGAATGGAGCTCACGTGTTCCGGTGGCAGTTGCGTGGCCGACAGCAATGAAGCGCCTCCTTGCAGATTCAAAGATTTGGTGAGATGGATTGTTTGGCACGGATGATGGCGTTGAGGGTGGGGGCGCAAGACCACATGTAGAGACCAGAAAGATTCTTTTCACCCTTCCTATACGGACCGGCTGCATCGAGGGGCAGAAGAGAAAACTCGGCGGTGGGACACCGCCAGATATGGGATCCACGAGGATATGTGGCAGGGAGGACATCAACGATGCGGGTTATAGCCTGGTCCCAGAGTTCGTGCAAAAAGATGCCAAGACCGCTCGCTACGTCCATAGTCTTTGCGAACACAACCAGTTTATGGAGCTTCGACGACAGTTCTTGAACACCTACTTGTGTGATTGATAATGGGATACGAGTAGGATCCCGGCCGACAAAGACAACAATACAAGTGAAGAGATCACGTGTGGGGTTGTCCAAAGACTGATCAATCGGGGTGCCCTGGTAGGTGAAGGCCCAGTGCCTCTCTTTCGAGGAGAATAGCCTCTTTGAAGTCCTTTATACCCCCAAGTTGGCGGTACCGTCTGAAGAGATTAAGTGCAAGGTCGTTCGGAGACTGTGACCGATCCGGGTGCCCTGGTGGGCGAAGGTCCAGTGCCTCTCGGTAGAGAAGAATGGCCTCATTGAGATCGTCTGCAAGGTTTTTCAGAGACTCTGACTGATCCGGGTGTCCTGGTGGGCGAAGGGCCAGTGCCTCTCGGTGGAGGAGAATGGCCTCGTCGAGGTCCTCTACTCCCCCGATTTGGTTGTACCGAGTGGAGAGATGAGCTAAAAGGTTGTTTAAAGACTATGACCTGCCGGGGTGCCCCGGTGGGCGAAGGGCCAGTACCTCTCGATCGAGCTGAATGACCACGTTGAGGTCCTCTACTCCCCCGAGTTGGTTGTACCGAGTGGAGAGATGAGCTGAAAGCCGAATCAAACAAGTAGATCGTTGAGGGTGACTAGGCGGGTAAAGGTCTAGCACCTCACGGTCAAGAACGATCGCGCCGTTGATGTAGTGAGGCTTATCGCCTTGCTCGAACACGGAGGCAAGCGTATCTGCTCGCGAATGCAACTCTTCGACTGGCGGGCGTATTATTTCATTGCTCTCTGCGCTGACAGAGAATAACGAGTACCTCTGGAATCCATGTAGGTCGACAGAACCGGGTTCAAGCTGGTGGTTTGGGGAAATGCTGTTATGCCGCGCATGGGTCATGACCGAAAAGGTAACGATCGCACGGACTGCCGCAATGAACTACTCCATTCCCTCGAGATCGCTCGCTCGGGATAAAATATTTTCTCATGCTGCTGACATGAATTGCGTATTTTGAGTTGAAGGAACGATGTGTGTGTTGGGCCCTGCGACGATCGTCAGAACTCCCATGTACCTCACTTTCAACAGCTGGTCAACCGAGCACTGTTGTTTTCATGACGTGTCTCGTGAACGTACAAGGAACGTGCTCGACAAAGATGCTTTATTTGGGAACCGGGGGAACGTGGGGGACTCTTCACTCGCTGAGCGATGCATGCAGCATACCCTTTCTACCCACTGGCTGATCGACTAATTCAATCAGCCAAACGAACAGTAACGACGTATGGGCTAACCAGGTGTCGGCGTGCTTGGCAGACATTCAGTGAGCGAGCTGGCGCTAGCGAAAGCTGTTTGTGTCATCGGGGCGGACTGTGACGGTGAGAGTGTCATCACGTGCCGCCGCTACGGCCGACAGTTGTCGAGTCCCTTGCATTATGTAATGACTGTGGTCGTTCTACTAGCAAGGCTTCTGGGATCACTGGCATCGATCTTCGACCATCCCCAGTTCTTGACGGATATCGGAATCAAGCACTTTTCTGGGCCACACACAACGTGAACATCCAAGTCCCACCCTCTGTCACAAGGAAAGTCAGCGAGACCAAGCGCCGGAAACATGAGGTGACGGCACATGTGAGAACTGATTCATGTTGATAAGGACACCGTGACGGCGCGTGCGGATGCGCTGCGGCCAAGGTCCAACCAGGAGCGTTGCTGTCACTTTTGGCCCAGTACCTAGCGGCGCGAGTATATGTCGTGCAATGCAATGAGTGCGAGTGAGTCACGGTGCCGATTGTGGGACGGAACTTCACTACTGACCCATTCCACGCAGACGGCGCAAGATTGATCAAGATCGATGTGCGTAGCGCTGTACGCGCGCTCATTTTTTTGGACGACGGAAAGCACCTCCTGAGTGGTGGGGAGGATGGGATGATCCGGCAGTGGAGTGTCGAGAATGGGAGGGAGGTCGGACCGGCGCTCAGAGCAAACGGCGCTGTCTGGGCACTTGCTCTGTCGAGCGATCGCAACTGGATCGTCAGCGGCGACGCGGCCACAGAGGTCACGGTGTGGAACAAGAACACGCGCCAAATTGCGCGGACGGTCAATGCGCACCTGGATACGGTGTACACGGTCGATGTTTCTCCAGATGTGTCCACATTCGCAACAGGATCGAGAGACGCTCGAGCGTTCATCTGGGACATGGCGACCGGTAGACGACGTGTCGGGCCACTCCACCACGACCACGGGGTGGTATCGGTGAGATTCTCCCCAGGCGGGGATCGTATCGCTACCACCACATGGGACCGCGCGTCGCTCCGAGTCTACAACGCTCGCAATGGTGAGTGGCTCGCACACATCCCAGTCACATCAAACGCACGCAATTCGATTGCCTGGTCGGGTGATTCGCAGTACATCTTTGCCCTCTCCTCGGATGTTCTTAGGCAAATTCACGTCGAATCGGGTTCCTTGCACGCTAGGTGGACAATTCCCGGGGAAACCCTTAGCAGGACGGGCTCCATCGCCCTCTCTCGCGACGGTACATTTATCGCTACCTTTGTCGGTGCCTTTCTCTCCTTTTGGGACCCTTGCACGCGCCGGCGGCTCGGGCCCGTTGTTGATCACCCCGGTGGACCACTGCGGTCCATTACACTTTCATCGGATAATAAATACGTGTCAACTGGCGGCGAGAACGGCATCGTCACCCTCCGCACTCTCGACCATATCCTCCCCACGCCCCGCCTTGTGGCGGGCCCACCGTGTGACGTGCAACAAGGCCAGGCGGGGCGCGGCGGAGCGGACCTTGAGCAACAAATAGAGACCCTCCGTGGCGCACTTCATGCACTGGAGGTGCGCTTTGGTACGTGCCCTTGAAAAAAAAATCCGTGTCGTGTTCAGGACTGAAATGCCAACCCACATCAGACGCGTCGACGAGAACGTCCACGCAACTAAATGATCACCTCCGAGCACTGCACGCGATGGGGCCGCTACGCGTTTCGGACGGCACCTACCGCATCAAAAGCAACACGGGCGATGTCTACCTCACGTGCCGACAAGGCACACCCGGGACGGTCGTCGCGAAACCGTCCGATCCATCCAGCGTGTCCCAAAGCGTCTGTCGTACAACCTCCGTTGGCTGAGTCCATGTACTGATGATGGCGCACAGTGGACGGTGTCTTCTGTTGCCGATGGCGCCTACCACATTGTGGGTCGCATAGGCAAGTTGGATGTACCTCTGAGCACCGGGAACGGCAACCAATTGGTCTGTGTTCCGGACGGCACACCAGCAAGCTGGACGTTTGAACCTAGGGAGGACGCATACGTGTCGGTCTTTGCTTATCCCTTATCGTCCATGTGCTATTTATTGACTGCCGACAGGATCGGAAATGCTGTCAACGCAACTGCTATCCATCTTTCGCGGGGCCGTCAATTCGTAAGCCAGTCCGTCCGCAAGTTGGTGTGATTCCGGCTAATTGAAGCTATCCTCATAAACACATAGGTCTCGGTTATCCCTCGCAACGTATGTAGGCGCCATTAATGAAGCCGTGTGAGTACTGACATACCTCGGTGTACACAGAACAATCCAAATCAACGTTGGGTACTGGAGCGTGTCTCGAATTGAAAATGTTTGAGGGCCCTTCGTTATGAAAGATCGTTCCTATTGTCCGTGGTCTGCACACATATCGTCCGGTATACACACTTTGCTTTGTCGCAAACTACATGAATGTGCACTTGTTGATCCCATCATGGTCTTTCATTTGTATGTCACCTGCAAAAATACCTTATGCAGCCACCACAAATCCCCCGGAACCCACAGGCCCCGGCGTAAACCCATTGCGTACTGTCCCCGCGACCCCTGCCGTCGTCACACCAGCCCCCTGAAGGCCCAACGCCTCCCATCTGATCGTCTGATTTACATAATGGGTATCTCGTCACCAACACGAGCGTTTCCGTGCCTGTTTTCCACATCACCACAGACGCGCCACGGCGTACAGACGCGGGAATTGAGTGCATATGGCGTGATCTTGGGTAGACTCCGCGCGAACGCCGACGCAGCGGTTCGACTTCATATCCGCTGGCGTCAGGTCATCCCCACGGAACAGTGCCCAGCGCACCCCGTGACGCTCTCCAAGAAGACGCCCGCTCTTCGCCCGTCGGCGCTCGCGGCCAGTAATCCAAGTGGCGTGTGAATGCCCGAAGAGGAACACGGGATAGGACATTTGGCTTCCACTTCTAGGGCGGTCGTGCGCCCCCCCAAGTCCACTAGCGGGTTCGGCCAACAACGCCCCTGTTCGAGGATCCGTCTTCGTCACTGGGTTGTGTTCGTTGAATTCGGTAACACAGACAGCGCCGTCGTCGCGGAGAAGGTCTGCAAAGTAGTCCATGCGTTGCTTTGCAGGAGAGGCTGTACGCCGCTTTCCGCAGCGTGATACCCTCCAGACTGAACGGCGGGCCATATGCGGTCGCATTCAGTGGTACCGTGCCATTTTCGAGGGTCCATCCATCCAAGCTGACCGTCACGTCGGGGACAGTGGCATCGCCAGAGTCGGATCGGCTCTGCATTGGCGATCTGGAAGTATACGACCGGTGGGTGCATCGATGAGGGTGGGTGCAGGCGACAAAACGTCCCCTGGGAGATTGGGGCTGGGATGGCGCGTACGCATCGAAGATCGAGGAGGGAATCGGAGGACAGGAAAGGAAGCGGGGAATTACCCCCGGGTGCACCAACGCTCCGGAGTCCGCGTGGGGCATGCAGTGCATCCCGTACCTGAAGGCGTTTACGACAGCGGACGAGAACCCTCAAGGTCGTAGAATCCGTTTTGGAAGGTGAGGGTCTGTAACTTGTTTGAGCGAGGGCCCCGCCGCTCCGGTGAAGTGTGGGGCGAGGAAACCAACGAGAGCGATTCGACGCACGAGAATAACGGGCGGGTTATGTGGAGTGTTTTAACGTGGTTTTATGATTCAGAAACAAGGCGGGGTGTGTGGAGGGCGGACGGTAGTACGGCAATAAATGGCCGAATCATGCAATGAGGATGGGGCCATCTGCTCGCGAACGCCCAGTGACTTCGCTGAAACGTTGCATTACGACAGTCTATCGTTCTGACACGAAACCGCCGCGTTGGATCCAGGAACGGGTAAACCATTAATCGCCACGGGTCATGACGTGAAGTCATTTGCCAGAATGGTGGTTGCATAGAATCACTAACCGAAGCTTCCCCACATTGCGCAGTAGCATCGCTGTGGGAAAGGATTCCACGCGAAATGTAGGTATTCAATTTCCTGTCCACGGCTGTATGCAATTCAGTTGGGCTCGCCCTGCGTGGGTTGATCAAGTAACTTGCTGGTCTCGAGATGTGAACATGGCGAGAAAACCGTAAATGACTTCATGGTCCGTACAAGGCCAAAGCGGTGGTGGGTGCCTGCAGGAAGTGCCAACTTAAGGTCACCAGCCTCACTTGTGTGACAACGAATCCAAGACTCAGTCACTGGCGCGCTCTGGGAGGTACATCATCAACACCTCGCGCCCCCAGGAACCGAACAGAAATCCCCACCGCGCACCTCAAAGTAGTCTGTCCCCTCGAGGATACTCAAGCATTGAGGGAATAATTGTGGAACACCGAGCTGAGAGCAGAAATAGAGTCAGAGGAGAGTATTAGGGAGAATTGAAGTTTGTTGAAGAACCCGGAGTACTAGGCGGAGGATGTAAACTAAGAGAAGATGGAAGAATGCATAGACTCGTCCTCCCCATCTCTCTGGCCGACTCGGTTGAGATGTTCGTCTGGAAACAAGCCGTACATCTTGATGGACTTCAATATCCTCCAATTGCTGAGGGTGTTCAAGCTCGCGAACGGCATCAGCTTGGACTATGCCACGAACGACTCGGAATAGGCACAATTTAAATTTTTCTGCGATTGGTACGTTCGGCATCTCGGCAATGCGAGATTTTTTTCCAAAATTTCATCCAAAATTACAACATGATCCTTCCGTCTCCTGCAGTCCATTGGAAACGTACAACCTCGCCCTTCTCGCCCACCCGTACAATGACATCCAGTCCTCCTAGATCCGCATCTGCTTCAGGTCTTCGGAAACGGTAAATTCACAACCTGTCTTGGCCCGGATTTCTTCAACGGTCACACCTGACGCAAATTCCGTCAGGCGAAGCTCCCCTCTGTGCCTGTTCACATCGAAAACTGCGAGATCCGTGACAATTTGGCTGACGCTACGAGCACCTGTAAGGGGAAGCGTGCATTCTTCCAGGATTTTTGGGCTGCCATCCTTGGCGCAATGTTCCATGGCTACGATCACCTTCGTCTTCTCCGGGTTCGATACGAGATCCATGGCACCACCAATACCTTGTGCATCGTGAATCCCCATGACAATCGACGTTCAAACAGCTACAACTCACCTCTTACGAGCTTTCCTGGGATCATGAAGCTTGCAAGATCACCACACCCAGTTACCTGCATAGCCTGCTGGAATGTCAGAATACAGCTTCTCAAGAGGGACTCGGAACATACACCAAGAATGGTAACATCGAGGTGACCGCCGCGAATCATGCTGAACGAGTCCACCGAATCTGTCCAGCTCGTCGGTCAAGCTACATGCCCTGTAACCGCGGACATTCTTGCTTACCAAAGACCGATGCGCCGGGCAACAATGTCACAGTTTCCTTTCCGGCGTTCGTAATGTCGCTATGATGAGTTTGAGTAAGTCAGCATCAGAAAATGAATATAGACACTGACGGATCAGCCATGTCCTCCGACGGTGGGAATGGGCCCATTCCCAAGATCCCATTCTCACTCTGCAACCAAATATTGATATCCGGGCGGAGGAACTCGGTGACCAGAGTGGGAATTCCAACACCGAGGTTGACATAGAATCCGTCCTCTATTTCTTGCGCAGCACGTCGTGCTATTTTGCGACGAGTGCATCGCGCAATTTTGGGATCTAGCACCCCATCCGCGGATGGCGGCGGAGCGGTAGCCAGAATTTCGATCTCCTTGGGCTCTCTGCATTTGACAATTCGGTCGACAAAGATGCCAGGGCAGTGAATCGCGTTTGGCGACAAAGTACCGATGGGCACAATTTCTTCAGCCTATGAAGGTTGAGACACCGCCAAGACAACATTTCTTTATATACCTCAACGATAGTGAGTTTTGCGTTTTTTGCCATGATGTCGTTATAATTATTCGAGATATATCTGCAGCGAGAACTTCAGATCGGCAACCAGAGTTGGATATAAATAACAAACCCACCTGAACACAAGGTTTCCAGCTTCATCCGCTTTCCATGCGTGTACGAAGGCAACGTCGCCCGCGATCGCTGGTTCCATGATGTATCGTTTTCCATCAAACTCCCTAAACTCCTTTTGATTCCCACGAATTTTGATGCCATCTTTGAACCCGCCTGGGTTGAAGCGGATAGGTATTCCACCAGTTTCCACAGTTGTGGAAGCCCCGGTGGCAGTGAAGAACGCGGGTATGCCTGCAGAGTGCGCTCTCATGCGCTCTGCGAGAGTGCCCATGGGTACAAGTTCCAGAGACAGGTTACCATCCAGATACATCTGTTCGAGGTATTTGTTGCTAATCAAAGTTAGTAAAACGCGTTACCGGCACGGAAGACAAGGGACTGACGCTCCGACGTATGATATCATTAGTTTGTCCAGTTGACCTGCTCTGATCATTTTGACTGGAAATCGTCAGTTCACACGTCACACAAGCTGCGAAGATGCCACCTACCCACACCGCCCTCGCCCAAGGCCGCAGTATTTGCAACAGCCGTGAGCCCTTTTACATCTTTTCTTTTCGAAAGGGCAGTGATCAACGTTTCTACAAGGCTTGAGCTTCGGTTCGATCACCGGGTCTGACCAGATTGCTCACCTGGGGCACCACACAGTCCGAATCCTAGACAACGCGCGAGGCTCGAGCACAGGTCACGCATTCGCCGGTTGGAGACGTACCTCCGGCTAACACGATATCGCCAGTCTTGACATCTCTGACGGCCTCATCAACTGAGTCCCAGATCTTGCCCTTTCTGCGACTTGGGGCCTCGGTGCTGTAATTCCTGGCACGCAGCCCGCGCGAAAAGACACGCGACTCGGGCCTCAAGCCAGCTCGAGGCAGCATCAAGACACCATTCACGAACATGGAAGAAGAGAGAGAGAGAGGATGGGGGATCAAGTGGAGGAAGTGTTAGGAAAGTTGCCAGTCTTGTTCGGTTTTTATCAGTTAATCTCTTCCGAACACTAAACCGATCTTCTTTCTCCATTCAGGCTAGGGCCGCTAGGTTCGCCTCCCTTCCTGACCATGAACGTTTGTCGCGGCGTTATGTAAAAACGTTGTGAGTTGTTACTACATTGTGCGTAGATTTCAGGTTCAAACACGTTCGAGATGTGTCAGTGGTCTTGGCTTCAACTACTTGCTCCTGACCTGCAAGGCGTAGGCCCACACGGGTAACCAGCGCTACAGCGCTGAGGTATTACTCGATGTGGTAATTATGCAACCGCACTCCTGTGATCTCCGCGGTTCGAAGCATGTCACGGACACGCGGTAATTTAGGCATGCGTGGAGTTTGATCACATCACTTGACATAATTTTTGCACCAGATTACGATGAGATTAAATTTTATATATCATCTAGAATCTTTTAGCATGGCAGAGCAGTTTCTTCGATTTTGTGGTGTTGATTCCTGCACATTTCCATCATGGACGTGAATCAAACGTCAGCGAGACACGACCGCGTGAATTCGTGGGGGTGGGGGGGAAAACGCCGTCCCCGGATCAACAGCTCGGATAAAGCGTGGGTGCAACATTCATTGGCATCAGTCACAGGCACGTCACGGGGTGTCACAGCGAGGTAAACTAGCCAAATACAAACGCCGCTTGGCCCGTGAATGGCTCGACGACTTCTATTATAGCAAGGTTCGTTCTATTCAGATGGCAATTTGGGGTGTATTCATGGTATAGGCCCAACAGGTTTGGAGGCCGCTGCTCTGAGCCGGTCAGCCTGCAGAGGCAAAGGATCAGCGCTTGCGATTATCGAAAAAAATGTTTTGAAACTCGGCTTTGCGGCAGGACGACTCCCTTTGTTCGTATCCAAGCTCCGACTCGGAGTTTGGTTCCCGATTCTGGTGACAACCTGACTTTTGAACCCGCTCACCCGATGATAGTTCCCCTCAGATGCCAATTCGCGTCTTGAAATATATATATAAAAATGCCAGCGAAAGGGCCGACCTAGTAAAATTGGAATGGTCTATCTCGCGACACCGACACTTTACGACTCGTTTGACTGATCAAAGCTATTGTAACGTAATATATATACCAAAGTAAGATATTAATTATCGTCACAGCAGCCTCCAAATTTGCCCATTTTGCAGCGCCATTTAACGGGCGAGTCGTAAACGATTTTATTGGCATGTCTGAGAGTCTCGGGTGGTTCATCTGTTTGTGCGCCATGGAATGCCCCCCAAAATAGAGACAAGCTGTTCTTGCCAATGAGTCCGCAGTAAGGGTACTAGTAGTATCTGAGGAGACCTGATCGTCTCTCCACGAGTGTAGGCACGCCATGATTGATCGAGATCACTGTGGCGCGCGCGGCTCAGCTCCTTGGGTTGTTGATCGGACTGTCATCCTGCTGATCAGTACCGCACACCCCCATACCCACAAGATATGTAGTTTGAAACTTTGCCTGCTAAACCACTTGCGACCCACCGTACGCCCCCTAGGATGCACATCTCCGTGCAGCCTGAATCCCTGGTCACAAACGTGGACATGTGTTGGTGCGTCAAATACCGAAACATCCACGCCAGCCCATGCCAGTGACCTTGGTGGGCTTCGGAAACCAACCCTTTTCCGCCCCAACTCGATCAGCCTCGCTAAAGTCATTCCGACTTGTATTACAAGGGTGTCCGACTCAGCCGGCATCTGCCTCCCTGATCAGTGCTAGTGAGCCCCATCGACTGCGTCGCCATCTGGGAACATTATGATTTTTCAACCCACGACACACTCAGAAAGGGCCAAGGAACACTTTGTATAATGGTAACACTCAGATAGGGTCCTTCTTCCGAGTCGGCCTATCACGGAGCGCAGTGGCCTTCTGCCAGTGCAGTGGGGCCATCCAGAATGAATCTTGTCCTCTACGCTACTACATACAGTGGTACTGGCCTCCGTTCCCGGCATGGACGCGAGAACACTCACCGTTGCGCCCGCGTGGCTGGCGGTGTATGTACATAGTACATCATTGCCACGGTGGACGCAAGGCGGTTTTGATGTTCGAGGTGGCAGCGCCAGCGTTTGCAGAAGGCATTACTTAAAATGGACACCTTCACTGGGTCTCGGCTTGGCGTGGGTTGGTCTCAAAGAAGGCTGGGGGAATGAAATTCCTGGAGGGGGGGGGAACAGGGAACAGAAGGCATGACACGACCGCCGTGCTGCCGATTCAGACAAGGTGGGATTATTCCTACTAGGGTCTGATGGGCGGTGGTACCTGTACTGAGATTCCGTGACGTTTGCTACAAGTACTGTCCGGCGAGATGGCGCGATCTGGCTGGAGAACTTGAGGATGCCATCCTGTGTACATTAATACCTTTGGAGAGACAAAAATTTTCAAAACACAGTTCTTGGTCGGCACTAGTACTGCGCGACGCCGGCTGGCGGTGACACCATACTCACTGGACAATCGCCGCATCTCGCTCCGTTTTTTTTTTTTTTTTTTTTTTCGAATGAACTCATTCCCAAGGAGTTGGGCGATACTGTAGGCAGCATCCGCCATCATGGGAATCAAAGGGGTTTGAGTTCGAACAGGAATTGTCCATGTTGTGAAAACTGACGCTTTCGGCGTGACTGACTTCCCTGTGAAGTCGTCACTGCATCGTCCAAACTCCCAAGGTACAGTACTACTCTTCGACGGCCCCTCCGCCCGGCTTGCAGCGTCTCCGTGATACTGGCTGTCAGCGATTTGACTGTCAGTCTCCGATGCATGCGTGCTGTGTCCCATCGTTTGCTTCGCATTGCCTGTCACTAGTAAGCCCCACTGGCATACTAGTCACGTGTACGATACTACATATCGCCGCCACACCCGTAGAGATAGCCAGCTCCTCTTGTACCCGTACGTCGTAGTCGCCCATATAGAGCGTGGTCCAGTTCTTTTCGTCCGCGTGTCTCAGTGTTTCCCGCCGTCGGCCACGGCAGGCTTCCATCGCTGTCATTTCCAAACTTTGGTCCCCGCTCGGATCGTACAAGGTTGTGTTTTTTTTTTCTTTTCTTTTTACCGCTTACTCGGAGGAAGCTCCAGCAGGTCAAAAAATGACAATAAACATGAGTGGGGGCATGCCGTCCCTTTCGCGCGGGGTATCCAATACAACGTGTGCGACGGACGCACTCCCCCCAGACTACCGCTAACAGTACAATCCGTGATACTACTGGATGGTATCGATAAGAGTCGGATGAAATACTAGTTCAAAAAGACATACATATATGTGTAGTGAGGTAACATATATAATGTGAAGTACGTGCAGATCGAAAAAAAAAAAAAAAGGTGCTTGTGCTACGAGAGTCAGTGGACGGAGGCATATATATATATATCAAGGACAAGGGGTGGGGGGAAGAGGGAAGTAAAAGAAACCAAGGGCGAGACGACGGCGTGCAGGGCGTGAAAACTCGGCATCTCGGACAGCGACCACCTACACGGTAGAACCGCCACTCACTCACTCACTCACCATACAGCCGCCGACGCGGCGAGTCCCCTCCAATGTCCATCCTGTCCGACAACCCTGCCTGCCTGCCACCCTCCGTCGCACTCACGGACCTCAATGAACCAGATCGTCTCTCTCTCCCAAGCCCGCTCGGAAATCCCGATCCCAACCCACCGGCTCCTCCATCACGGCTACTGGGCCGCGAGATGGGCAAAGAGTCGTCTCCCCTGTACACCCCGCTTGAAGACCCAGAACCAGATCGACCACTCGTATTCTGACTGCCTCCACTTCCGAGACCCTCGAGCGACGCTAAAAACACCTCGTGCATATGCTTCAGCTTCTCGTCCACCTCCGCCTCTCGCGTCAACATGGGCCCCATCGAGGTCGAAGACTTCTTCGACTCCCCATCGCTCGCACTCATGCCCTCCGAGGAATGCCGCGGGTGCTCACCGGCACCCGCGACCAGTCCCAATCCGAAAGCCGTGCCAGCCCGGGCGGATTCCGAAGTGGTCGCAGACCTTGGCCGATAAGCGGCCGAGTCAAAAGGCTCCGGCGTACCACGCATACCGGGTCTCGGCGCTAATGCGGGTACTCTACTGGACAGAACATCAGGTGGAGTAGACAGGGGCTGGCGCGCAGCGGCCGACGCGAGTGGCTTTCGAGCGTCGATCTCTTGCACAAACATCGATATATCGTCGTCGTCCGTTAGTG
>JBBPNQ010000560.1:0-14754 GCA_038090975.1 Boletellus pseudochrysenteroides
GGTTCTCGTCAGTATTCCATTGCCGATTGTTCCGCCTTCCTCGTCTCTGATGCTTGCTGCTTCCCCCTGCACACTGTTGCTCGAAGAAGATACGTTTTTCCTCCGACCTGGCGCATGCCTTCTCGTTAGTATCGCTCCTTGCATTGTCCCGCGCACTCACCATTCTTTTGCCACAGGCGTTTGGGAAGCATACCTGGCTAGGTATCGTGGCGGTGGAATGAAAGACACGTGGGCGTTTCCGAGTCGCACTGCCTCTGCTTCGGAATGCATTAACCAATCACCTCGTCTCCTGGGCGCTCGGAGTCCGACCTCGTGGAAACGAGCAACAGGGGTTAGGCGAGGTGTAATAATCCTAGAACTCGAGCATCGTGACAAGACGCAACAGGTTATGGTTATCCTTGTCCTTCGACCCCATGAATGCGTCTCCTCTGCGAATTGATCCAAGTACGCCCGCACCCGAATGTCATTATCGGCGACACTCGCTTTCAGAGGTGCTGCATTCCTGTGTGTGATGGGAACTGATGATTTTCACATCACAGGCAATATGTCAGCATGTTCCCGTTTCTTCGCCGCCATCGCCGTGGCGGACAGCATCATGTCCAATGGCCAGAATGACAATGTGCATACTAAGAATACCCTTCGCCAACAGTCTTCATATGTATACCACGTCCGGTCGATCGCTGCCATTTATAGAAACAAAGTCCACATCTCAACGAAGCAGATCAAGCAAGGTCAAATGTGTCGTGATCATACTACCTGGAGCGGCTTGTTCAAGTTCTTCGTGAAGATTCGAAACTTTACCACGTTCGCAGAGACGGACTGGAATGACCAATGTCTTAAGATTTTCAAGAAATACTAGGATACAAAAGGAGGAAGAACGGGGCGCCCAGCTTCATGGAAAATACCGAGCATCCAAGACAGCTACGGAAAGGAATAAACAGTCTTGACATTTCTTCAGCCCTTGGACACCTACTACGACGTCAGCACGAAAGAACGTCGTCGAGACTGCGTTTGCAGCAATGCGATCAACAAGCATTCTGGTTTTTTGGGGCGATCTCACGGAAGACCGCCTGATAGGAAAAATACCCCAGCCTCGTCGCGGATGAGGTAGCGCACGGGTGGATCCATTAGACGGCTTAACAGAGGAAGGGTGACATCGGAATCGTGCCAACAGCACTGAAAGCGACTGTGTGGGGGTGGGGACGAACTTGGTATCATTCCTACTAGTACAACACCATGTGTATATCAATGCACGGTACGATGTCGTCTTGGTAAAGCCAAAGGGCAGCTGAAATGAGCTGGAAATGGCAGGAGAGGACGAATACTTTTACGACGGTGTCTGCGTGGCATCGCACACCTAATACGCGAAAAGTGGTGACTCTAGAAGCAGTTGCAGGAGAATTGGTGATTATTACTGTAACCATGACATCCGGAAGCACCTCGAAATGCTCCGAGAACTTCAGCCTGAGAGGCCACCATTGAACTCATTCAGGATAAGCGCCGTTGTCGCCAATCGGCGACTGGCGTCATCTTGGTGATCGCGTTCGCGATCGTATGATATCCCGGATGCGGCTCCACTGAGCCCACACTATCCAAGACCCCGTGCCCGAGGCAGCGGTTCTCGCGTGGAATACCAACTTACGTAACCTGATCGATCAATCTTCTAGCTCGTCCTTCCGAATGGCGCGACATCCACAAGGCCGCCGAGTAAAGTTAGCCTTCTGAGAACACCGACACCGTGCTTTGACCCTGCTAGCCAAGATTTGTCCTTGAGATCTGAGTCCACGTCCGAGTCTGCCACGCCTGGCTTCTCGATCGAACTGATTAGCATGATGCATCGGGTCGCTTCGGTTGTTGCTCACCTCAGGGACGGTGACTCGAACGCGCCGGCGGTGACCCACCTCATGGCCCTTTTGCTTTGAGATCCCAAAGGAGGAGAGACCTGGAGGTCCGGCCGGCCGCATGAAAGCCATTCTCCATGGAGATCACGCAAGTCTGACGTAGAAACGCGGGAGCCGGGTGCCAGGATCAGTGGGTGCAGCCTTGCCCATGACGTCTTACATCTCGGCAAATTCAATGTTGGAGTTGCGAAACTTTGCACCGGCGTCTCTGCCAGTGGCATTGACCTCGGAGTTCTGACTCACCAGGCCTTTGGCGACGACATTGCGAAATGGCGCGAGTTGAACACGGAGCGCGTGGGTTGCGGTAGGGATGATGGCGGGCTCCCTGAGAGCCTCGGGTCGCGATCCGGTCTGTGGAGTTCGATTGTTTTGTTGCATCATAGGCAAGAATGGTCATGACAGTCGACTTTGAAGTTTTGATTTCGACTCCGCATGTCACACACACAGGAGGACAATGCACGATATTTCTATGTATTATAATATCACGGGTAGTATGTATATCTATTTGGAAACGGGTCTTTCTATGTCAAGTAATCCCATGTGAGAGACTCCGACGATGTCATTGCAGTATCAAGGAAGATGCAAGGAAAATTAGGAAAAAAAAGGGGGGGGGGGATCTCTTATGATAAGACAGAAATTCGGATAAAGACGGTGGTAGAGCCGCACTGCTCCAATTTTCACGATACGATTCCCGAGTCGAGTCGGAAACACCAATTAATGTTGAATCGTCCGTGGCCAGGCATGCTTTCCCGATCACGGGACAGACTACCTGAGTCGAGTGAGGGTCGAGGTAGCCAGGCGCATCAACCGGTCGAACCGGGGGTCTCGACGTTGCTGGCAACAGGCTTGTCCATGGTGTCTTGCTCAGAGGACATTACTTTGCTGCATAATTTACTGCGTTTGCGGAGATAGGAACCATAGAAGAACAATAGCTGAGAGATCGATTAAGTGGTGACGAAGGGAGAGTCAACAGATCTTAGCTTACGAAGGGGATAGGAACGATGACGAGTGCTATGCCTGCGAATAAGGTATTGGCCCACTTGTACGTGAGGTTCGCGAACATATCATTCGCGAAAAGCGGAAAGGCAAAGCTGCCCATGTTGCCTGCAAAAGCATTGTCAATCTGAGCTCAGAATTATCCGTTTGGTAAATGTTTGACATACGGCACAAGCCCTGCCCAGCCAAAGCAGAAGACGCATAGGGGCCATAACTAGTGCAAGAATCAGACAACTCCATCAAATTAAACCAAGACAGAACAACCCACCAATCAGCCAAATACACGAAGACAACCAAGTAAGCAATGAAGGCACCAAACATGAAGATCTAGGCAAAATCAAAATGGATTCGGCATGAGAGTAAGGAACAGGCTTACCGTCAATGCAATGATCGGCCAGATCCAATGGATTTGTGGCGACGCAGTCCACGCAAACATGAACATTGCCAGGGGAAACAATACTGCGGCCAGACATGTGAAGTATAATCTAGCTTCCGGGCCTCTGCGCGCAACATTTTCTCTGCAAGCCACGTCTGAGAGCCAAGCAGTGTATGTGGACGGTTTTCCTCACCGGTATAATTTATCTTGCACCACGTTTGCAGCCAGGCCTATGAAAGCACCGACACTACAATGCATATTGAAAAATCGTGGGCGGGTAGGGCGGTAGTGATTACTTACACGATGGTGGTGTATACCATTCCGCTTTGGCCATCATTGAACCCGTATAGCGACTTGAAAATGGGCGAAACAGAGCTGAATATCATAAGCAGGAGTACGACACGGGTGAACAGCCCATCACCCACCTAATCAAGCAGTACAGCACGCCCCACATAAAGAACACCCAGAGCTGTAAGAGTAATAGCATTAGACCATCGACCCACCCAGACGCGGCAGTTTTCCCCTCTTACACTTATGCTCGTGGTTATTGGTTCAGTGAGTAGAACCTCTGTGAATGTCTTTAGGGACGTGAAGATATCGTTGAGGATTGAACACTTACGGATTGGTCGGGTGCAAGATATCCACACAAGCTCGCGCAATGCTGGCTGTGTTTCTTCCACTCGTGCACGATACCTCGAATCCCCGGTCTTCTTTCTCATTTTCTGCGCGAGACGTCGCAAGATGATGCTCTGACGGGTTTCCTTCAAGGTGGGTATAGAGATCACAAAGTACACGCCACTGAATCTAGAGACATATTTATTAGGGGACCAAATCAAGATCAGGAGGGAAGAGACCGACATTGCATGGAGCCATTGAATCCACCTCCATTGAAGATATGGGTCAAATTCGATCCACCCGGATACCATCGGGCCAAAACCTGTACAAATCATGTTCACAAGGGAAAATAGTGACATGGGAAGACCAAGCCTGACGAGATTGATCTCTGCGTCAACCATCAGGCATCATGTAAAGGAAAAGCACCCACTCGGCTGGTTCCCAGATATCTGCAATAGTACCGGCTACCAAAGCGGAACCTGTCGAAGCAAACGCCCCACCAAGGGCACGCGCGACGATGACCATCTGGATTGTATTAGACCTGCAACGTATTGAGTTAATGTGGTTTGCTCAAAATTGCTGGATACGAACATGGCGGCGAGCACATAGCACAACACCGAAGCAAAAGCGGAAACGAGGTAAATTGGCCTCCTTCCAACTTCTTCACTTAATGCAGACGAGAATAGTGGAACGATCGCGAATCCCAGCGGATACACGCAAAGTGCCATCGTGGCCTGGAATTGAGTACAGTGGAGATCGCGCACCATGGAGTCATTCCCCATTGCAAATGACGATGAAGCGGTGGCTGGAGGATATCATCAAGTTAATGAGGCCCAAAAGACTCTGTCAATGAACAAGCACCTGTCACACCAGTGAACCCGCAAGCAACAAGCGTTATACACCACTTCTTGAAGCGAGAGTAGGTGACGGGGTTACGCGGGTCATTGTCCTTGAATTCGACCTAAGCATACCAGTGAGCAAGCAAACATCGCCAGTGAGATCAGGATAACAAACGTAGAATGGATCAGTCTGGAGTGAAGCTGAAGATGGCCCAAGCACAGAGATGGCGGATTTTTCGACGTCGGAGTGGCTCCTGTGGAAGTTGGGCTGACTTGCAGTGTCGTTGTCGACGTGTGTAGTGCATAACGAGTGTTCTGAGGAGCCAGCACGGCTAGCGTGTCCCTCGTAAGGGGTAGTCAGGGTAGACATGTTACAACTCGAAAGGAATGAACTGGCAGTTGGAGCGAGCGAAATGGTCAGCTTTGTACTGTCCCGATTTTCGTACTTGGTAACCCAAGCTGAAAGAGCTGTTCCATTTTCATGAATTCGTTTACTTCAGACGGGCTATTGGTGGAGCTGTGTTACGTAGTTTGTGAAAGTCAGATCCCGATCGCCGAAAAAGCCTCCGAGAATAAAGAATCTGCACCTGGTCAAGCTGTTGGGCTCGCATGCTGCAAAATTCTGCCTTGCACACTCGTCAGACACAACTTTGAGATCTTAAGAGGGCCTCCTGAAGCTCGAGAGGTTGCGGAGTGGCCGTGCATTTGTAGCCACTTTCCTAATTTGAAAATTGGAATGGAACTGAATAACGTTGTTTTAAGTGAGCCAAGTACTTGGGCGCTTCGTAACTATGTTGTGGCGCCAGGATCGCCGATGCGCCAAACCTTCAGGGTTCGGTGCCCGAGCTCCACTTGCACTTGGCGGTGCTCCTACGGGTCAGTGACGTTTAGTCAGGGATTGTCATGACAGGCAGTAAATTAATAACGTAAGTATCATACATGGCCCGAGGTGTGAAGAAAAGCGCATTTATGATCAAGTAGGTCAAAAGATACTAAAAGACAAAGTCGTCAAGCGTTTGGACCCTGACGCTGCATTGACTTACTGGGATCAGCTGTCAGAGACTTCTACAACTCCATCTACATCCAGGGTTCCTTTTTGAACATGTTCGCCTCGAGCGCGAAGGATATCCTCTATATTCCTCAGCCGGCCATCCTCGGTGTCATCCTTGAACCAGCCAAGATTATCTGCAATTAGATGTCTGTTCACATGCATTCGGGGTAAGTGTGGGTCAGAAAGCGACGGATGTTCTCCCGCACCGGTTCTTGCAACTTGGGCATTGAATAATAACAATTCCACGCTCATACGCACGTTTGGTGAACGTGTGTGCTGAACGATGGTTACACCCATCGGCTGTACACGTAAATGCGATGGCAAGACGGGATTCTGGAGGGTCAAACTGGTCCTGATGGGAAGTCTCTGGAGTGAGCGGCGATTTCGTCTGTTCACCCTTTGCCTTGGCAAGACTTGCAACGGGCGAGTCGGCACGAAAGGTTCCCCATCTTCGTGCGGGATACGACGACGACCCTGAGAGTATTCTGGCCGAACGCCAGGCGGGACGGAGGCCAGTAAAGAGCCTTGATGGCAACATTGAATTCCGAAAGAGTTTTGCTTCCGTTCGGCATCAACGCCGAATATTAGAGCTCCGCGAAAGGTGGAGTGTGAATATGGCACGCGCTTGTGGCGTGCATGTATTATTGCTCCACTCCGGGACCACGTCGACGGCAATGGCAGATCGGTCGCGACGAACAAGGGGCAACGTCGACAGGCTTGCAGAGTATAAACGTGCTCGAGAGGGCGGGCCAAGAAAATGGAAGGTGCGAATATCACGCCTCGTGCTCGATCGTGTCTTGACGCGTCCATCAGCCCGAGGAGGATGTCACGCTATACGATGAGGTCACTGAAGAACAGTACAAGAGCATCGTCAAGGGAAGGCTTCAGAGGGACGACTTTGTTGTGGATGACGGTGTCGGCGGGTACATGGACAACGGTATGGACGATTGGACGGGTCAAGCTGATGCGGACGTGGACGAGGATGAGGAGGATGTTTGGTCCCGCAAGAACTGTAAGTATACTTAAATCCTTGATCGAACTCTTAACCTGGATTATCGATCAGCCAAGAAGAAGGCAACTGGGGGTCCCACGAAAGCAAAAGGCAAGCCAAAAGCCCCCCCACCAGTTGCTAAGCCCTCCATCAGCGCGTATCGTCCAACTATCTCCGCGGAGCAGGAAGAAGATTTTATGGCCAACCTGTTGGGAGACATCGATGCAGCGCCCGTCCCAGCACCGGTGCGGTCAAAGAAGCGAAAGCCTTCGCCAGTCTCGGATTACAATGACCTTGCGCCGGATCGCTCCTCTTCTCCCGTGCCGTACAGAAGGAACTCTGAAAACTATAACGCTTACTCGTCTGATGGAGCTGGGGATGACGGACCTTTGTCTAACCCGCCGTCGAGCGATTTCGAAGATTACACGTCAATGATGAGCCCGAAGAAGAAAGCGCGCGTGGTCAACAGTTCGTCGGTGGTGACGCATGCTATCGAACGCATGGGAAAATTGGAGGTTTATAGCGGTTCAGAGGATGCACTCGACGCGTCCATGGACTTCTCAGACATCGATATGGCCGACTTCATGGATATCGACGACATAGATGTCAAGCCTGGTGTTTCTGCGAAAAAGGAACTTCCGGCAGTTAAACTCGACTCTAGACTCGTTTCCAATGCTGTAAACACGCCAAAGAAAGAAGATACTGCTCCATCGTGGCTTTCTGTGTACGACTCTCTCGCTGTCGTCCCCGAAGACACCCTGGGATCCAAGCCCGCGTTTTCATCTAAAACATCCGTCAATGCTTTTGAAGACGACGGTAGCTTACACATGTTCTGGTTGGACTATCTCGAGCACAGCGGTAAACTTCATCTCATCGGCAAGGTGAAGGACAAGACTTCCGATACGTGGTCGTCCGCCTGTCTTTCCGTTCAAGGAATCCAGCGCAATTTATTTGTATTACCTCGAGCGCTGCGTGTCGTCCAGGAGGAGACCGAAGATGGCCAGGTTGAGATAGTGGAGACCGACATCGTACCAGAGAAAGGGGACGTGTACGATGACTTTGAGAGGGTTCGCCGAGAAATAGGGATAAAAAGCTGGAAGGCGCGCTGGGTGACACGAAAGTATGCCTTTGACTATAAAGATGTCCCAAAGGAAACGGAGTGGATGAAAGTCTTGTACTCGTATGAAGGTGAGTGATAAGCCGATGCACCAGGCGTAGACTAAGCATCCGCAGAGCCGCAAATCCCCATGGATGCCTGTTCCCCAAATATCTACAAGATCTTCGGTACAAACACGAGCGTCTTCGAGCTCTTCGTTTTAAAGCGAAAGATTATGGGACCATGCTGGCTGACAATAAAGAACGCCGTCGTGGAAAACCAAGGGGTAGGCAGTCACAGCACCCATTTTATCCCCGCTGACTTGATTGACTCAGATCTCTTGGTGCAAGCTCGAAGCGAGTGTCTCTGATCCAAAGGACGTAATCCCGATGGGTGACGGCTCTCCAGAACCACCACCTCTAACCATCATGAGCCTGGCTGTTCGTACTGTGGTGAACCACCGCGAAAACAAGCGCGAAGTAGTTTGTGTTTCGGGACGGATATGGCATGATGGTAGGTTTTGATCCATAAAGTCGGTCTCGAGACATGTTGATTTGAGTCCACAGTACAGTTGGACGACCCGACACCTCCAGAGCAGTTGCCTTGTTCGGTGCACACATTCGTACGTCCCCTGGATAGATTCCCTTCCAGCTTCGAGACCCGGGCCAGAAACAACGGGAAGGGTGCGATCTCGCCTGTGAAGAACGAGCGCATGCTTCTTAGTAGCCTTCTCGGTAAGTATTTGGTCGCTGAATGATGGACTCTTTTTTGATTGATCTCCCTCTAGCCGCACTATTCAAAGCAGACCCCGATGTATTGACGGGCCACGACTTCCTGGGTGTCTCCCTTGATGTACTTTTAGGACGAATGAAGGACCTCAATGTCGAACACTGGTCTCGCCTTGGACGCTTCCGGCGAGCGAAATGGATTCCGATCGGAAGACAAGGAACGAATATTAAGTTTCTATCCGGCAGACTACTTTGTGACCTCGCGAGTGATGGCGCGCGGGTACGCTGCCACTATTTTTAGATGTCCTTTATCTAATTACATTCGTCCCAGAGTATGATATCATCTACGACATGGTCTCTAAGCGAGATGTGCAAGACGCATCTCAAGTCCGAACGGCAAGATATTGACGCAGACGATACTGCCGCATATTTCGATGGAAGTGTTTCCTCGCCGGATATGCTCATGACATTCGTGCGGCATTGCGAACTTGACGCTCATTACCAGATGGCCATCGCGTCGAAGGTGCAGATACTACCGTTGACGAGACAGCTTACCAATCTCGCTGGAAATGCTTGGTGAGTATTTGTTTCGTTCGTTTACCACGGAAGCGGAACAAACTACGAAACTCCCCTAGGAACAAGACACTGAACGGCGGGCGCGCAGAACGTAACGAATACATTTTGCTCCACGAGTTCCACAAACTCAAGTATATCTGCCCTGACAAGACCTTTGGCAAAAAAGCCCCCAAGATCCTGCCCGAAGCTGATGACGCCGACGGCGAGGGCGCGACAAAAACCAGTAAAAGCAAGCGAGACAAGTACAAGGGTGGTTTGGTTTTTGAACCCAAGCGTGGCTTGTGGGACAAGTACATTTTGGTCATGGATTTCAACTCGCTTTATCCCAGCATCATCCAGGAGTACAACATTGATTTTACGACGGTAGAGCGGATTCCGGAAGAGGTGCGTGGTCTCTGTTTTCGTACGGACTCGCGTTTCTGACCTATTTACAGGAGGCAGAGGACAAGATTCCGGAACCTCCGAGCTCTGAAGTGCCGCAGGGTGTTTTACCTCGACTCATCGCAGCGCTCGTGCAGCGCCGCCGACAGGTCAAATCACTGATGAAGGACCGCTCGATAAACCATGCGAAGCTACTTCAGGTAACGGAATAGCTAGGCGTAAAAAGGCTGAGGGCTAACCGTACTCGCCACCCAGTATGATATCAAGCAACAGGCACTCAAGCTCACTGCCAACAGTATGTACGGTTGTCTTGGTTTCGAGTATTCTAGATTCTACGCCCGGCCACTCGCCGCGCTCACGACATTCAAGGGTCGTGAAATCTTGACTCACACGCGTGAATTGGCCGAAAGCTTACAACTCGACGTGAGCGATGAACGCCCTGTGCTTGTGAGAGCAGCGCCGAAATCACCCTTTCCAGGTCGTCTACGGAGACACCGATTCCGTCTTTGTCAACTCCAACGTCACTGAACTCTCCGAGGCGCTCAAGATTTCGGCAGATTTCAAAAAGGCTGTCAATGACCGGTACAAGCTCCTTGAGATCGACTTGGATGGCGTGTTTGCGCGACTGCTACTCCTCCAAAAAAAGAAATATGCTGCCATCAAGGTGGAGGATGGAACACGCACTTCCACCGAGGTCAAAGGTCTGGACATGAAGCGTCGAGAATATTGTGCGTTGTCGAAGAACGTCTCTCAGTGAGTGATCTTTGTGTTTTATGTGGCATATACGTCTTGACTAAATGCGGTTCGGCAGATATGTGTTGGATCAAATTTTGTCGGGGGAAACGACGGAGATCGTCGTGGAACACATTCACGAGTATCTGGCGACCATCAGCTCCAACGTACGGTCCGGCAAGATCGAGGTCGATGATTTCATTATTTTCAAGGTATGATCGTCCGTAAATCGTCTTTGATGGTACCGATAAACGTGTTTTCATAGCGATTGGGTAAAAATCCAGAGGACTACCCTGACGCGAAGAGCCAGCCACACGTCCAGGTCGCCCTGCGTGCCAAAGCAAAAGGCGGAAGTGCACGCGCGGGGGATGTCATTCCCTACATCTTCTGCGTGTCCCCTGGAGAGGAAAGCGCAAAGAGTGCACAGGCGGATCGCGCAAAGCACCCTGACGAGTTGAAGAAAGCGGCGTCTAACGAGTTCAGTATCGATTATGAGCACTATCTGGCACAGCAGGTGTTGCCGCCGATCGAACGTTTGTGCGATCCGGTCGAGGGCACTGACAGGGCCCGGTTGGCTGAATGCTTGGGTGAGTGAATGCGCCGTTCCGAAGTCTGCCTGCCTGACTATCATTGAAGGACTGGATCCTGGCCGGTACAAAGTCTCTGTGGGATCCGAGGCAGGTTCTGCACTCACCGCGCTCGACTCGCAAATCTCCGACGCAGAACGGTTCCGAAACTCTGAGTTGTTTCTCGTCCGGTGTCGGGGATGCCAAGGGCAAATGACGTTCTCGCCTATATGGGAACGAGAAGTAAGCCATATCAAGCTAGACATCATCACCCAACCTCACCGAGCGTATGCGTGTATGCTATATAGTCTTCGATCTTGCAACCGTCTGGTCCTATATGTCCAGCGTGCAACCACCGATTTGGACAAGCCAGTCTGCAGACCCAGCTTGAGGTTCAAATACGCGCGTGTATAGAGCGATATTACCAAGGGTGGACAGTCTGCGACGACGCGACGTGTGGTCACCGGACGCGTTCGATGGGCGTGTATGGTCGCCGTTGCGTCCGACCGGGATGTCGCGGAATGGCACGTTTCGAATACTCGGACGTCGACCTGTATAATCAGTTGCGATACTTTGCGATGTTGTTCGACTCGGGCAAGGCCGGGAAAGCAGCGACTGGAAGTGCACATTTTGGTACGCGCTCGATTCTCAATTTTCTTTTTTTTCTAGGCTCAACTCAAGGAACGACACTAGACGAAGTTGTCGTGCTGACGAAAACCAACGAGGTGTTTTTGCAGGCGATGGGCACTACGGTTTGCAAGTACATCAACCAGTGTGGGCGGCGGTGGGTTGATCTCGGTGCCTTGTTTTCGGTGATGAGGCTGTAAATGCTCTTGGTGAGCTTTGTTGGACGTTTCACATCTATACCTGTGGGTGTTGTGTATTAGACACGGTGTATATCTGCGATTACTTTTGTGGTATCAATGTCAACTCTACGCTCTAGCAACAATAAGCCTCCCGTTATGACCCTGATGTCGTGTGGTCTCCTACGGTCGTATATCGGCGTCTATGATAGACAAGGGGCAATTTGTGCAGCGCAGAACCGTCTTCCAACAACGGTACGCGCTCGACGCGAAGCACCTGCGCAATGAACAACTCTGAAGCCAGCCCGAACCCCCCAGACACCTGCTCAACCTCTCCCTCGCCCGTTGGCACAGGCCTTGGTCCGTCGTCGAACGCGCGCAGCTCGGGCTCGTGGGCCTGCAAGGGGGCAAGTGGCAACGAACGGCCGACGAGGCGACACGACAGTGCGCCGAGCGCGCCCGCGAGAACGGGGAGGCCATCGGGGGAGGTGATGTATGCGACGCGCGGGTCCGCAAAGGGATGCGGGTGGAGGTCTGGTCTGGCGAAGCGGTCTGCGAGGTGGGGTTGGGCTGCGGAGAGGATGTTGATGACGAGGTGTGCCGAGGGCGAGGGCGGAGCGTGGGCGTGGGCGTTGAGGGCGGATGCCATTCGGGAGGGGACGCGGAGGGAGAATGCGACGAGGGGGCGCGGGTCGAGCGCGATGGACGTAAAGGAGGAGAGAGTCGCGCCGTGGTATGTCGGGGCCGACACGGGGGTGAGGGTGGAGGTGGGAAGGAGGGCGGTGACGACGGCGACGGACTGGGCGGTCTCGCGGAGGAGCGCTCGGAGACGGTCACGAGTGTCGCTGGTGGATGTGTGGACGGATCTGCGAGCGAGCGTGAAGGTGCGCATCGTTTGACGGTATGGGTGCTGACTAATGAACACCATTGGTTTGGATAGGGGACCATGACCCCTGCCAGAGTACGTTTCGGTCGGTCATGAGACATCCGTTCACGAGCCAGCCAGTCAAGACAACCTTCCTGTCGGAGTATCTGTCGAAAGGACCTCCACTCTCTGGCGACCCTCGTCGCACATACACATACGAAACGTGTTTCGTGGTGGTGTTCGATGGCGGGACACAACGTCGCTTCTCCTCCGTGAGGATGGTGCTATATTGCAACACTTTGCATCTGATGAACAAGGGTTTTTGGGTATGCCCCCTCCCTCCTCGGATTTATTCAAGGAATACTCACCTAGTTGTACAGCGCATTGAACAGTCGGGGCCTGTCATTCATAGCCTCAGGAATCATGTCCGCCACGCGCCTCCAAATAACCCTACGAGTTTCCCTCGTCTGACGGTCGCATTCGAAGTCGTCCCCCGTGGCGGCGGCGACTCGCTGGCATATAAACTCGTCCCTCGATTCCCGGATGACGCGCTATCCGCTTGGCATCGCAGATCTGTCTGCGTCCTTTTGGACAACGAGCACTCAATATCTCCAGACACCGCATTTCTGTCCCTGTCGTTCTTGCACTCATGGATGCTGCGCGCTGCATCGGAATTTTTTGTGGCGATTCGCACTGTACGAGTCATTCCAATGAATGACACTCGTCAAAAAATATCTATCATGTCCCTTCCAACGGAAGTTCTTCTAAATATATTCGAGGCCACTGATGCATGTGCGTGGCAACGCGACCTATTATCATTTGCCCAGGTGTGTCGCCAATGGTCGTGTTCCTTGAGGCTCCTCTTTGCTCGTTTGGAATCTTCCGAGTGGAACTACTGTTGTAATCTCAGCCTTCCACCGCGGCCGTATCTCGACCTGCGTGAGCTTGCGAACGCACTACGCAAGACACCTCTACTTGGACCCGGTCTGCAGCACCTCCATCTAGACCAGCATAATGGCACTTTGCGTGACGATTGCTACAAACGCGCGGCTCGGAAGACAATGGTACCTGGCTTTACCCCAGCGGCCATCGCGATTCTCCGCGCCACGAAGAACCTGCAGCGTTTACATCTCTCCCAAGGGTATTCGTCCCAAGCAAATGCGTTCTTTTCAGCTCTCCCCGAACTCCACAACTTATGCACGTTATCTGTCACCCGGACCAAGTGTGGACTACAATTCTCAGAGCCAGCGTCACCGATTAAGTACTGGAAGTACACTATCAGTGCGTTCCAGCTCGCACGCTGCATGGCGCGTTGCCCAGCATTGACGTCTCTCGATGTCGAGCACCTTGAACCGGGACACATTGGCATGGGCCGATTCGTCTTGCGACCGCCCGCGTGTGCGCTCACGCAGCTGTGCATCCGTGAAGCACGCATATCTGACAAGGACTTGCTCTATCTTACCGCCTCGTCCGCCCACACGCTAGCCCAGGTGACGCTTGACGCGGTCAGTGGTCTTACCCACGACGGACTCGTCGCCTTTCTCGACGGGATCTCTCAAAACGTGGTCTCGTTGACGATGCACGACGGTGTGGTGTCGCGCCGAAAGGCCCAGGTACCAGCAGGCGAACATGCGCTGGATGTCGTTGTGGCCAAGATGCGACGTTTGGAGGCGTTGCGTATCCGCGGGGATGTTGCGAGCGAACGCATGTTGCGTCGGCGGTCCGAGATATATGTGAGGAGCGGTGGTAATTCTGGGGACGTGCCGGTGATCCGGTTGTCATCTCACTTCGTCCCAGAGATTGGGAAGTGCCAGTGTAGCAGCGACTCGGAGTGGCCTGGGTGGCGGGTGGCCGAGTTTACTATGTCGTAGGCTTGCTCAAGACCAAGGTTAGTGTTGCCTGCCATATTTGGTGATGGTGAACCTTACTAGACTGCAGATCATCAGTGATACAAGCAATGAGTAGTGCAGTCATGAGATTTGGGTGTATCACCTGCCGGGGTTCCGGTCACGCAGTTGAGAGGTGTGAGCTGCGATGCGGCTCGCTGTGTATTTTTTCCAGCTGGTTCCAAGTATTTGTAACAATTACGAAATTGCAATCATAGTTCAATCGGCACGTTCACCACGGAAATCACGAAACTCTTATAAGACCCTTATAAACCCTTATATACTGTCCAGTTAGCAAAAGTGGTATAAACCTTTATAAATGTAGGTTGCTTGGCAAACATATGACCGACCG
>JBBPNQ010000561.1:0-14739 GCA_038090975.1 Boletellus pseudochrysenteroides
GTATCAGACCACGGCCCACAGTTCACTGCTGACGTCATGAAAGAACTCGCTGGGGCCCTCAAAATAGACCTCAAATTGTCCACAGCATATCATCCCCAGACTGATGAACAAACTGAGTGTATGAATCAGGAGATCTCCACATATCTCCACCTTTCTGTGCAGAAAGACAATGCAACTGGCCACAGTGGCTTGCCTTGGCCCAGTTCGCCATCAATAATCGGGTAGCCTCGGCTACCAACAAAACACCCTTCTCCCTGATCCATTCATATACCCCCTGAATGGGCATTGAACCTGCAAAAGGAAAGGCACCGGCTGCCAACACCTTTGCATCCGACTTTTCCATGGCCTTTGATCAGGCCAAAACATCCATGAAAAAGGCACAGGATGCCATGAAGCAACATGCTGATAAATAACGCTCAGCATCACACAAATACGTTATCAGCCAGCAGGTCTGGCTTTCTACATCTAATTTAAGACTCCCTCATGCTTCAAAGAAGCTTACAGAAAGGTGGCTGGGCCCCTATGTCATCACGAACTTGATCAGGACCAATGCGGTTAAACTCCAGTTGCCAACTTCTATGAAGATCCATCCCATAATCAATATCTCATGCATCAAACTGTATCAGGAGACCCTGCCTGGACAGCCCTTGGTCGCCCCCAGCCTGCTCATCATCACAGACGAAGGGGATACAGAATACGAAGTAGATTATTTAGTAGACTCGTGCCTTAGATGACATAAGGTGGAGTTTCTGGTACACTGGAAGGGGTATGCTGACTCCGACCAAACGTGGGAACCAGAGTCTAATTTATCTCATGCCAAAGATGCAATAATGGACTTTTACACATCTCACCCCTCGGCCCCTCGGTGTCTATGAATGACAACCGACACCTTCTACTCTTTATCTAATCATTACGAACCTATGCCTGTGGAATGCGATGTCTTCTCTCACCTGGAAGTCAAGTCTTAGACGGGGGGTGGTGTTACAAACGCATCCTTGAAGCCCCTATTGTAACCTTCATGGACATCTTATCAGCGACATATCTTATCTTTTTGGACTTAGAACATTTCCTTGACGACTATCATATGACTGGTCATGTGACCTGGTCTAGGCCTATGATGTCACTATAACATCATGCCTCACTCCTTTAATCTCCATTCCTTCTCTTCCATTACGCATAGCCTCACACTGCCTCATTAATCTCCACCGTAGTCTAGAACATTCTAGCCCATGTGTGCACGGACCTTGTAGTCAATAGATACAAACACATGTATTAGTATAAATACCTGAAATCCATTTCCCCAAGAACTCTAGTCAAGTTCTTGTGGGATTTCCCGCTAAGAATCCCTCGCTCCTTTCCCTCACAAGTACTATCATTGGTGGCCCTAGTCCTGTACAGGATTAGCGGTTGCTTACAATTTCCAAGGTCTGGACTCAGTTTCAGAATTCCAAGATGTATTGATTAATCTCCAAGGTGGAAGTGCATTTCTTTTCAGAGTCATGGAGGCAGTGGGTGGATAGCCAACTAATGGCTAGAGTCTTGGTATCATGATGTTTGAATGCCTTGTGGAATTCAACAAGGAAGTCAGAAAACTTCCCGAAGTTCAGGGGGGAGGAGGAAAGCACAGCCTGGTGGAAGGTTGCAGCCCAGGTAAGTGCAAGTCCTGAAACAACCAAAGCTAACCGGACTAGCTCTAGCTGACCAAGACAATAGGATTGAGTCAAGGAGTCGAGGATTGCTCTGGTGGGCTCTCCAAGAGGACAAGACTGCAGCTGTAAGGCACAGGTGTCCCCCTTTATATACTCTACAGGATAGCGCATGGACCAAGCGGTGCGTGTGAGTACAACTACTACGTATAGTAAGAGTCCAAAGGGAGTGCATGTATAGTAAGCGGCTATGAGTAAGAATAGAGCATGTGACAGACAGAGATGAAAGGCATGCGGTATAAGAAGCAAGGGCATAGGGCATGAGGAGACATGAGGTGAGTCATGAGATGATGCATGAGGCGAAGGCAGTGGCATAGCCATGCACAGCACAGAGATTAATAGCATGAGGCATACCATGAGGTATGACATCATAATGATGTCATGGTCTAGACTGAGTCATGTGATGAGGGTCTGGACATAGGTCACATGATACGTCATGTGATAAGTCACATGACATGAAAAAGAACATGGAGCAACAAGTCAAGTGACATGTCTTGCAAGTGTAGACTTAGCATAGAAAATGTAGGAAAAATAGGGGCCTTTGGGTAGCAATCATAACAGGTCCCTTGGTCATGTAAGAGAGGGTGAAGGCAACCCTCTTGGTGTCGGAGTTGTATACATTTTCATTTATGGGGAGGTAGAAGCATATGGAGTCAAGCCATGGAATGGCTTTAGCATAGTCGCCATTGAAGGCTTCCGGGGCACCAATATGGAGTTCAACCAGTTTGGTGGACATAGTGACAAGGGGAGTTGGGGTTTGACTAAGAGGAAGAAGACTGAAGGGAGGTGGTGGATGAGAGACGGGAGTTGGGGAAGGGAGAGTGGATGGTCAGGGAAGGAGGAGGGTGGCAGAGAAGTCGTGGGCGAGGGTAAGAGTGGCTTCTTCTTCTTCAGGGGAAGGAAGAGGGAGATTAAGGTCAGAGTCCTCTTCTTCGGAGTGATGGGAGGGTGATATGCGAAGAGCACACCTCAAGTAGTGGACTAAGAGCTATGCGAGGAGGATGCTCACGAAGAGGTTTGACTCAACTCGCCTTTGTTAGTTCTAGGAACTTTAAGGCAGAACAGTGAAGGACTAAGACTCTGGGGATCCCCATGCAAAGGGGAGACTAAGGACTAGAGGATGCTCTGACAAGGGCACAGAGGTTGACTCAAGAATACGCTGGTTATTGCGTAGGTCAAGAATGAGGTACTAGTACAGCGGCAGCTAGGCATATATCTAGAGAGACGCGTAAGCGTGGAATCTCATAGAAGGTGAAAGAAGGAGGATGACTAAGTAACTATGAGAGAAGTTACTGGGGAGGAAGCTGTCCATGTGAAGGGGTCGCAAAGAAGACTAAGAAGACATGACTAAAGAAAAGATACATCTGCCCAAAGACCACTCGAGATGATAAGGAAGTGAAGATGATGATATGAAAGGATCCCCAGGATAAGAGAATGTTGAGGAAATAGGATAGAGACTAGGAGGACACCATGGTAGAGGAAAAGGATTGTAACAATATCAATCTTTTAGATGATACTGATTTTGCAGATATTATTCATTTGCTCTAAATGGCTGCCCTTACTACCTTTGCTAATTTCAAAGTTGACAATACCATTTTCTCACGTATCCCCATCCTCAAAGGACCTTCCAATCACTCCATTTGGTCTGTTCATGTTTAATCCACTCTCAAGTCACTCTTTATTTGGGGATTTGTCTCAGGCACCATTTTACACACTGCTGTTCAACAAGCAGATCAGGAAAAATGGATTGTGATCAACAAACATATCTGTGGCATTATTGCCAACACCATCAACAATTCTCTTCTTCACCATGTCATCTATGATTATGTTCAAATCAGGAATGTAACTCATTTTCAGGAGATAATCTGAATGCGAAGGGACAAAGGAATGTAGCTCAGGTGGGAATGCTCACCTGGATTGATGAACAGAATGGTTAGATCAAGAGGTAGATGTTGGATCTCTGAGAGACTCAGGATGAACAAATAGAGAGATAACTCGTTAGATTAGATGATCGCTAAACTGATCATCTTATATACATAACAGTATTGTTTGTATCTATGTACAAAACTGACCATAGATAGAAACAATCTAGAAGATTAAGTAAGAGTTCTAAATAACTAACCAATAGCATATAAAACTCTAGGTATGGCATGCTATGACATCATGATGGTGCAATCATGATATCAGTATGATATCATAAGTCTAGAACATTATTAACATGAATAGTGTCAGCCAAAGTCTAGACTAAAGATCTGGATCAGATAAGATAAAATAATACCAAGAAATATCTGATCCAATAGGGGCTAATATAGATGTAATATCTATATTCTCAACAGTCCATGTGTGTACAGGCTAGAACATTCTAGACAGTAGCAGAGATTAATGGGGCTGTGCATATGGACATGCTTGCTGAACCATGCACCAACCAACTATAAACTAGTACCCAGCAAGTCCTCCCTTGGTAAAGGAGGTTCACAGTGACATCAGCCACACTTGCTTTGTGTCTGCAGACATGATAAACTACAGCAGGTGAGTCTGTCTTAAATGGTGCCTGCCACTAGCCTGTGCTACTATTGGTCTAACCTCCCCAGCCACTCTCGGTTGTTGGTGGTGGTATGAAGTTAGATGATAAACCTGGCAAGCCCTCCCTTAGTAAAGGAGGTTTGCAGGAGCAGTAGCACCACTCATTGAAGGGCTTGGTCACCATGCCAAGTTATGGGTGCAACACCACTGTGCCTGCTGTCAAATCCCATAAAAGGGTGTCCCTGAAGGACTAGGCACACATAACAGGGGGGAATTGGGTTCTGAAAACCATCCGAGACCAACACGGTCGAAGGACACCCTCGGCCTCCTTGCTTGGCAAGGAGGTGGTTAGTCAGCAGTGTACACCGCACTCCGGCGAGGCAGTGGACTCTTACTGGATTGCGGATCCATACGTAGTACTGTACAGTCTACAAACGAAGCGCCAGTAAGGGAACGGGAAGCTCTGCTCGAATTGATCCTTCGAATCACAGAGTGAGCCGTGGCGTACATAGGTAGTAGTTCCCTTGTTACGGCCCGAGAGGACAAAATCCCCTGCCGGTTAGCCTCTAGTCCCAAAAGGACTAAGCTAGCTCATGTTGTTTCCATGAGACACCTAATGGTGGTGGGTCTTGCGAGAGCACCCTTTACTTAGGCCATAAGCGGAAAAACCACGACTACACAGAACATAAAATCACGCTGGACGCATAAAATCAACCAGAGAATCGCCATCGATCACCATCTCGCCCGGCACGTCAAATGGTCAAAAACCTCTCGCCAAATCGCAAACCTCACATGGCAACACCTCACCCCAACACCAACGACAGGCCCATCGCCAATGAGGTTTTAGTGGGTATCAGCCTACCGCGGCCCTCTGCAGACCGAGGTGACCCGGTAGTTCCCTAGAGTCCCACACACCCTGCAGACCGCAGGGCGTGCATAAGCGCATTTTCTCCTTGGACCAGTCGCCTCACCTAAGAAGTGACTGCTATAGTGATTATATAGAGCTCGACTAGTCAGTTGCTACATAATATGACCACTTGTCCAAAAAAAACAAACTGCCAGAGAGGAATGCGACGGGCTGGCAGTGCCGATTCAGCTTAGTAACCGGTTTCTTTCTGGCCCGAAGCGGGCCGGACCCGAACACGTCGAACTCGAAACCAAGCAACGAACGGGTTACAGCAGTGTTTGCCAAGTGAGGTAGCGCTGGTATCTTATGGTTGGCTCGGTTTGTACGATCGTTTGAGAGTGGTGGGTGACAGGTGGGTGCAGAGGGTAAAGTGTATACCAGTACTAGTAGTCACGTAGTATATTTGAAATGAAGAAGACGACGCTAGTAGCGCTGACTCCACTTCGTTCAGTCTCACCGACACCTGCACTCGTCTGGTGCCTCGGCTCGCACAAGCTCACGACAATGGATACTGAACTAGATAGCATTCCAAAGAGTATCAGCAGTACTGGTCTTGGATACCACAGCAGGGGTGTCAACTTCCCATCAACGCCGAATCGTGCAGCTAACGGGTAGGATAACGACGCGGTTCACTTATAGGGTATGCCTTCACAAAAGGAAAGTATAAGGCACAACGTTTGCCTAGAATGCGAACAGACAAACCGTTTTGAAGCTGTGTAATTGGTCAGCGGAGTAGGATTGCACAAATCAAGACGGCTTACTCGCTGGAATTCATCATACGCGGTACTCCTGATGTTCTCATGCGCATTCCGTATGATACCCATTATCCAGTCCGCAGCTTGGCGCTCGTTCAATCCAAGAGCGAACCGATCCTTCAACCGCTTGATGGTTACATCACCCTTGAAGGAAGGTAGACCAGTGCCCAGCATAAGCTGCGCTGTGCTGACCAGTTGATCTGCGTGGGGTCGTAAAGCAAGGAAGGCCTTAACAGTCAGTTGCTGAAAAAGTTCGTATCCCTGAGAATGCCGACCGCCCATCAGAATAACCATTTCGTGATTGAGTTTAAAGGAGCTAGGCTCAAATTTGACACCCTGTGTCACGCAAATAAGTGAAGAATGACTGTGTATATGAGAGTACCTACTCCAGGTCGTAAACATCGCGAGCCAACTTATGTCAGCATCACTGGCACAATAGAAAAAGGACAGGCTTATCTATGTCGAACAGGAAGCCGAAATCTTGACATGAGTATGGTAAGCCGCATGATACTTGGACATCGCATGAAACCAACCTATATGTACGATGTGTCCTTCGCCGTCGATCATGATGTTACCATTGTGTCTGTCCTTGATCTGTAGAATATAACACGCCACAGAATACGCTGCCATGGACTGGATAAAGTTAAGACGAGCTCTCTGAAAAGCAACAGTTTCTTCTCCTCCATATTTAGAAACAAAGAAATCGAGGAGGTCGTTGACTTTGGCACGTCCCATTTCATCCCGCGAGGTAGCGTTCGGCACTACGTCTATCACGCCACACTAATATCGCCAGATCAGCCCATTAAATCAAATCAAGCAAGGCAAACCTTACCCCGGGAGCGGTGGCTGTAACTCGATACGGATAGAGGTACAAGGTCAGACCGACGCTGGTGAAGATGTTCTTAAACATTGCGATAATCTGAAGTGCAAGGACATCCTGGCGACAGTCATCGCCTACTTTGAATATGGCTTGCTGCCAAACGTCGAATTCTTCACGTTTCTCAATGCCAGAAGCGTCCAGTAAGGCCTCGGGATCCGTTTCTACTACAATACGTTCCTTCCTCACTTTGAATGTAGCCATAAAAGGGGCCTGAGAGGGTGATCAATCCAGCTGACTTTACCACTTCGAGAGTGGAATTAACCTTCGCGTGACTCTGTAACGGGCGGCCAGATAATTTGTCGATGTCGACGACCTTCCCATCTGGGTTACTAGGGAGGTAAACGCCAACGTCAACACGAATTTTAGCCATTTCCTCATCAATCTTTGCCTTGAACAGAGTTAAATCGTATTGAACGAGAAAAACAACGGGCTTGCCTTCTTTTCGGATTTAGTTCTTTTTATATACGGCCTCAACTTTCCCGATATCGACGTAACTTGGTGGAAAAATTTGAACTCTCTGTCGTAGAATGATCTTGCTTCCCCTGAAAGTGATTCGACCACTAGGTTGGTCATATTATCAAGGACTGGTTTCATAGGATCTTCCTAGAAAAAGCAACATTCAAACCTGGGTTCACCTACTACGTTTACTGGGCATACTATTTCTGCTGCATCATCCTTGAAACAGTTTGCTCTCATATTCCAAATAATTTGATGACAGAATAGTTGTGATATCATCGCTGTTTCAAGAATGAATCTCGCAATATAACCTACCATGTGTTTCATTTCTGTAACTTTTCGTAGTAGAACAAACTCACCCAAGTCATCGAATCGTAGTGCCTGGACAACTTGCGGTACGAAGAAAAAAGTCAGGTCGACCGGGTGTCCTTTGAGAACACGGTGGGCATATTGAAGCAAATAAGGATCATTGTTGTATTTTTTCTCGAAAAACGTGACAGCGATTACCGATGGCACGGGGGCCCAGAGCAGGATGTGCTGCCAAATATCATCAGTCTAGCCCTAGGACTTCACACAAGGAGTAGCACCTTGAGTTCTCTCCTCTGGTGTACGCGAGTGGTATCATCAATCAGATAGTGTAGACCTTCGGGGGTATGCACGACAAAAGCGGGGTTCGCGCGAACAAGCCTCCGAACCTCAGCGTGAGCTGCGGAACTCTTGAAGCGTTCCATCATATGGATGGCTATAGCTGGATCTATTTCCCACACAGTCCGTGCAATCACTGGCCAGTTACTCTACCCGGGGATGGTTAGTTGTTCGAGTACGAACGAACTGAGTCTCACCTCTGGTATTGTTCGTTCTAGTGTCCCAGGGTGATCATGACCCCTACCCGCGTCATTTGTGGGATTTGCCCATACTGTGAGTCGATATATCTCATTCTCCACGAGTAGTCGGAGTGGATGATTGATGCTCTTGAGACGCGTTGTGTAGACTGTTGATAGTTAGTCTGACCCATCTAGGATGGTAATTTGTTACGCACGCGAGCGCTTTGTGATCGATTGAGCAGGGGGTAGACTGGATAACGAAAGAAGAGCTCGGGTCGAGTCAGTCTGAAGATGCCCGAAGAATTCCATTAGGATTTTGATATCAGCGTCTACTTGAACACGATTCGCCCCAAATGACCATCTCGGAGACACGCTGAGCAACTAGGCACCAGAAAAAATAGTGCCACTTACTGGGGCCGAACGGCAAACCATGCATATGCAGTGCGATAAAGGTTTTCGCGCATCGTACACTCGGAGAAGACATCTAGGTTCGAGCTCTTCAACGTTTCAAAGCCGAACAGAAGGAAGGAATAGCGCAGTTCGCGAGCAAGCGGGTGCGTGCTGAGGCAGAGTTAGTAGAATATCTAATGCATTGTGATGGGCAACCTACCTGAACAGTTTGTGCGCGTGGGTAGACCGTAAGACAAGTTGTTGCATAAGGAATATAACTGTTGACCGACGATAGCGAGCAGCTTGTAACCGACTGAACAACATTTGCAGAACAAGGGTATGTGGCAAAAGAAGACGTCGGGCATTGGAGGATGCACGATCGATTTCCTCCTTATCTGTGGGACTGTATCCTATTGGGTGGTAGAACGGATCGTCGTAGCTGTGGATACGTGAGTTATAGCAGGAATTATGATTAGATGTGTCAAAAGTCCTGACTTTAAGCTTTGCGAAAAAACTCCTTTTCTGTCTCTTACAGTGGCAAACCAAGCCGCCAAAATCTCGCTTATCAGGACAACCTCGGAAACCGGCTTCTCCGCTATTACCCACGTCCAAACCTCGATACCAGCAGCTATGGCAGACGGTGTGAATACCTCAAATGGAAGAGTAACGAGGTAATGCAGGAGAGTATATTCGCACTGCTGGTTGTCAGTCAAAAAGATTTCAAACTGATGATGCTAGCAATCACCTTATCCAACGCTATGAGAGTCGCCGCGCAACGAAATAGCAGGCGTTTAAGGTCTTGGACAGTCAATGTACTAGTCTTTCCCAAGATAGCATTCATGGTATCCTCCAGCTTTTTCTTCAGCGCCAAAATGTCAGTGAGAGTCGCGTTTTGTGGGGGAACTTTGTCTAAGATATCTTGAGCTAGATTTCAATGTAAATGAGCCACTGCTTTCATTTGTACAAGTCCACCTGCCTTTCCGGCTAGCCAACCGCAAGCCTGCGGCTTCACCTGAAAAGTAGCTTTTACTAGCAAGTTGGCTCGCAAGTACTTTTGCACGATCGTATTCCCAGTCAGATAGGGAACGGAGTGAAGCTGAAAGGTGTCAAAAACCCGATTCCTGAACGCAATGTCACTCACTTAATTGTCGGTGAGGCGGCCCGAAGGCTTTGGCAAAATTCTCTGCCATAGATGCGCCTAGTTCGGATGTGTCTGAACCAGCGAGGGATTGTGTTGCAGCAAGGTATCTCTGTTAAGTGGGCGTGATACTTGGGTTCTGCACTTCAGGATTTTTGGGAAAGACAGACCTGGAGGGTTGCCTGCAGCTCTATTGGGGCACGGGTCAAAGCGAGCTCGAACCAGTTGCTTGCATGACGCTGCAACTGCCGGAGAATCTCGTTTCTGACTCGGTAATCATCTGTCAACTGCAGACGCATGCCTGTGCGTTCAGAATGGAATTCATACACGGGATTGTACTGCAATGGCAATGTAAGTGCAAAACCTTCTAATCAGGGAATGACACAAACTTCGTCGAGGTATTCATTCTCACACGCACGTCTCAAGAGAGTGAGACACTCAAGAATAGCATAAACAAGTGTTGCGTCACACATCAATGATGGAAATGAAGTGATCAACCGATTGAGGTACCTCGACGCGATCTCGCGAGCACGGGCAATGCGGTGGGTACTGGCCACAAGCAGATTGCACAGTTCTGAGGAGAGGTGATATGGAAGTGCTTGCTCCGCAGCCTGGGCGTTCAGATCAGCACTGCATCCTCGGATTACCTGTTCATTCTATTAGCTTCTGCCAGAGTCAATTGAAAGAAAAAGCATACATTGTCAGCGACAGCATCCATGCAGACATTTAGACCACTTTGTTTGTTCAAACTTGAATTGGTGAAGTAAGAAACCAAAGAGGAAGGCAGCCCCGCCGCAGATCGCATCGTCTCTATGTCATGCATGGTCAACAAGAAGATGACTTGGCCAGATGTTAACGACCGTAGATCGCTAGCGCTTGAAGGAATATGACGTGCGAGATAAGCACGGTGCTTTACCAGGGCCTTGCAGTTGGTCAATATTTAGTGTCATGGAGTTGGGAAAAAGCATACCGAATAGGCGTACTCGTGCCTTACGACTGTACGATACTCCAGATCACTCACCACATTTGATACGTTCTCGAGGACTAGACACGGCGTCTTTACTGCGATCTTTGCAAGTGCAGGCAATAACCACACCATGGCACTCTTCTCCTCCTCCTCTTCCGAAGTAGTAAAATGAAAAAGAATACACAAGGACCACAAATTTCGGAATAGGTTGGTCAGCTCGGAGGTGGCATAGAGGTGAGGTGTAAAATCAGCGTGATTCAAGAGTGCCTCAATGGGAAGCAGAAGCGAGGCGAGTTGTTCTATCTTCTCTTCCGTCTGGCGAATTCCCTCATCGTTAATGAGGGTATCAACAGACGAAAGACAACAACCAACCTTCCCATTGTGTCCAGCAGCAGCAGTATTCTGAATCGCCACACCTTTGTCAGAGAAGAGCGTGAGGAGCTCCTCTAAATACACGTCGTACAGATCCGGCCTTTTATCGATTTCTCGAGCCAGTCTGGTCTGTGCTGCCAATACCTAATTATACTAGCGTGAGTGTCCACTCAGAGCTTTGCAAGACGATTCAACCAACCATATTGCTAGAGAACCTGGGATCTTCCGGATTTGCCGTGCGATTGATGGCCGAAAACGCACGAATGATATCCACGAAGGCATCCTCGGGAGCAACCAAGGCTAAGTCTACCAAATTGTACGCAATAGCTGCCTCCACTGTAGGCTCAGCCGTACGGAGCCTTTGCAACAGCATAGAAATTGTGAGTTTCGTCACCTCTTCCTTGTCGAATTCCAGCGCAAGCCGAGTTACAATGGATATTGTCGTAATGCCAATGAGTCGTTTTTCCTCCTCGGAACGACCCCGAAGACCTACATCTTCGCTCTGAAAGGTGAGCTGATCAGTGGAAGACGACAAAGGTGTGTAAAGCGGGTTGTGCAAAAGTTGCTGCGAAGAAGACTCAAAGATCTCTTGGCTCGTTGCAGCAATGTAGTTCAAGAGAGAATACATGTTGGACATGATAGAATCTTCTCCTGGTGCAAGCTTTTCAATGAAATCAGTCAGCTACTTTCCACAACCCCAAACAGGAACCCCACCTTGACGCACAAGCCAAAGCATTTTGCGGCGGCTGTAAGTGGTGGCGGAGAGCGTTTCTCAGTATTGAAAGCAAATTCGAATATTGGGAGAGGAGAGGTCACGAATCGACGTAGATGGAATACCAGCCCCTTCGCAATTTCTGGGAAACTCTGGACAAGTACAGTCATTGCTTTGAGAGCTGCCTCCTGAACCAAGTTATCCATTATTGGAGTCTTGTCGCTCAGAAGTAGACCGAGGCATGCATAAAGGTCAGGATCGAGTTCTCCCAAAGCAACCGAACATATAGACGCTAGTTTCTACGGAGTGGTAAGACCATCTATGCTTACCATTGATGGATATGAAGCTCACCAAGCTCTCAGACATTGTTTCCCATGCATATGTATCAATGGGAGGTTCAATATCCATATCCTGAATCTGTACCAAAAGATCCTTGAAGCATTGCAGGGATCCCCTTATGGTGGAATTCAAGAAATCTTTCGTTGCTCCGTCCTCTATAGGTAACTTCTTCGCAGAACTTTTCATCAGACTCAACCAAGCCATGTTAGCAGCAGCAGCCTCCTTCAACGGTCCTCGATACTGGACACCCTCTGCCGAGACCGTAACAAGAGCTTGAGCGAGCACAGTCCACTGTAACTCCATGACACAGCACACAATAAAGTACCCGCTGAGGGGTCTCCCGAAGTTAATGTAACGTGTGATGAATGCTTGAGAGAAGAAAAAAGTCTCAGATGAGCCTGGATGTGCTTCGGTTTCTTGATGTATATCAAGAAGGAGTCGGTTGATGCATTCGAGAATCGGATCTTGTACTAAGCCAGTAAGAGCCTGAGATAGAAGATGCCACTGAGTTACTGTCCAAGGAAAGTGCATTGAGGTGATGGCACGGTAGAGGCCGTGTACAGAGGGAGTTAGCTGCGTCAGGACCTCGAGCGCTAGCGGGTGTCAATAGGTGATTTCGAACACAGAATACTCGAGAATGCTCACGGCTCGCTGTCGGGAGCTTCTGTACTACTTGAGTGACGAATCGCAGTATAGCATCGACCGCCTGGTCCACTCGATCCTGGAGAGTGGAACAAGCTCTTAGGATAGCAGAAACGGTCGAGTAAACAAGCTGATCCGGGAGTGCCCATTCTATCGGAGGAGGATCAGAATAGACCAATGCAATGACGAACATGCCTACCGTCCCAAGATAAAGATTGGTCATAATTAACGTGAGGGGCGTCATCCAAGACATCAAGTAGAACAGCGACGAGTGCATTTCCTTCGTCTCGAACATGCCTCTCCGGAAGGCTTACAACCATTTCGCCGAATGCGATATTGCAATGTGCTCGTGCTTCCGTCTTGCAAGACGATCAGATCGACGGAGTCTGGAAACACAACAGTCGTGGGTCGTACCATGTGTACCCTTTTGCTCGCGTGTGCGTCCAATATCCCGCTACTTGAATCGTCGTCGACTTGCGGAGGTAATTGAGCTTTAGACTGAATGAGACCTTGACCGCTCAAGAAGTCTTCTTCAAAGTCTGGCTGGTGCGCGGCCAGGTCGGATAAAATGTGCTGCCGAATATTGAGTTCCAGACTAAGAACAAGAAGTAACTAATGCTGAAGAACTGGAGAGAAATAGAAACAGACCAATCCATGACTGCTCTCTTCAACGAGTGGCAGTTGAAACGTTGAAGTTGGATTGCCAGTAGTCGATGACAGTAATAACTACCACAAATAGAAATTATTCCACGCCCTTGTCCTTCATATCTTCAAAAAGCGGAAACGGAAAGGCGCTATAGCCAAGTGGTTACGGCGACAGATTCGAATGGCATGCGATATCTGTTACTCTTCGAGTGCGCAGGTTCGAATCCTGCTGGCGTCGGTCTTTTTTGGATTTGTGCACGGTCTTAAAAAAAGGTCAGGTGTTTGTCGCAAATTTATTTCGCGCATGGTAATGCCGCCGGCTTACCATTCCGGGCCGAGCCATGATAAGCTAAATTAGAATGGCATAATAATGGTCCTTACATCATGCGCATAGCAGGTGCCCATTGGCCAGGCGATTATAATGAGTCACGGCGTGACTCATTATCGTATCAGTCACTGATCATGTCACGTGAGTGATGCGGTATGTGCCCTTTGCCGCGCCTTTGCCTCGCCGTTCTCACATTTCTCTTCTTCATTCAACCATCATGCCGGCCCAACGAAAGTCTCGTCGACAGTACAACTTCTCTAAAGAAATGCCGAAAATACTCTGCTCAATCTGCGGCAAAGAGTTCAAGCAACAAGGTTTCAAAAGTCATGAAGCGAGCTGTAAAGCTCGAAAAGAAAAAGAGAGAGCACGCGCGCGTGCGGGACGCCGTTATGAGCAGGCACTATTAGGTGAGTGATTTACAACGCTGTCACAGATTCGTAAAGCATTTAAGTTTGACTTGAAACTTTTGTTTACTCTACACTTCCAGACGAACTGCAGCCCAGACGCAATCAGAATCCAACCTCAGAAACTGATTTTGGGCCGAATATGGCTGGCCTGTCAATATTGCCGCAAGCAGCGGAGTCGGCCAACGATGTCGGGGTTCAGTTAGGCGACATCTACCCTCACGAAGGCGGCGAAGGTACGACCCTGCTCATTCCCGTCAAAGTATTACATTGACACTCTGAATCGACGCAATAGGTGTTTTCAGGCTGTCTTGCGAATCCCCTCACAGCCCGGGTAAGTACCACTTAAACGATCGACATTGCCTCACCACTAAATATACTCCCAAAGTGTCTCTCCATTCCGGTTCAGTGATGTCTATCGCTGGTTCTGCCGGCGACCAGCGGCGACCTGCACCTGGTGAAAATCCTTCTAATTTCAAGACTGAGTACCATCCTCGTAGCAAACGTCCGACTCTCCTCCAAACAGCTGACGAATTCCGTATATACAAGACATCCAGCCCCCCTCCTGACCCTGCTCCTTGGCGTCCATTCCGATGTGAAGGTGACTTTGAGTTCACAGAAATCGCGCTTGACGCTTCACTCAATAAAAGGCACATTGATGCCCTTCTCGATCTCATCTCCCGCGTTGCCCAGGGTCAAACTCAAGTTACCTTCAAGAACGAGGACGAGCTTCGCAAAGCGTGCGATGCGG